>JAJOOF010004652.1:0-54364 GCA_029582545.1 Solanum lignicaule | reverse complement strand
TCCTTTTATATATATATATATATATATATATATATATATATATAAAATGTTTAGCTTACTTAGATAACACTTAGAGGAGTAGAAGAGTAGAAACTTGATCAATATGAAATGAATAAAGAGATGTCATGCATTACACAACTTTTAAATTGACCATTAACATGAGGAATTTATTATTCAGATAAATATTTTAAAATTATTATGAAATTTTTTTTGAAAATGAATAAATTATTTAGTTTACGCAAAATCTCTCCATTGAAAGAAAATAATAAATAATTTTTTTTCATATATTAATTTGAGAGAGTGTACCAACATCTTCTCTTAATTCTTTCATTCTTATTTATTTTTAATCATAATATATTTTTGAAACGTTTGTATAAGAAATATATAATTATAATATTTAGTTTTATCAAAAATGTTATTTGATGATCGTGCGCATGCATTTATACGATTTGTTCCTTTAGTTATATAAAATTTTATGATATTAAGTACATTGCATGAAAATGATGATGATAATTATATTTTAATAAAATTAAAATGATGTAATATATTTGAACAATTAAATAATTTTTAATAATCTTCGCGCAATGCACGGGAACGTATACTAGTAGTAGATAATAACTCAATGTATTTAAAATTACAATAATAACTCTTTTACTCTTACTTGGGAGATTCTCTAACCGACAACCATCACTATGAGCTATGTGATGATACAGTGTCTCGCCCACGCTGCAAGAGTTGTCATATAACTTGTTGGAGTATAAGCATCTGCAACTAAGTGGATTCACAAAACTATGCTTAAAAGCAATAAGAAATCATCTAAAAAGTATGAACCTTTACCTATGTTAGCATACATAGTTTTTGAGGACTTTGAGTTATTTGAACTCATCCCCATATCGGTGCTCAATACTATTCCCAATAATATAACTCATGCTCATATGTTTAAAAACATTTACTCATCCTCAAACATTGAGATTATTACTAAAAAGGTTCTCTTAAAAGTGATTATGCTCAGAACTCATCATGAACTCATTTGGAAATCAAAATTTCCTCTAGTTTTAAATATAAAACATTTACTCTTAGGGAATACTTAGTTCCATTATATTCATTTTGAAAACATGAACTCAAATCCTCATCCTCATGATCAAGTACTCAAGTCGTAAAACAAATTTTAAAAGATTGTAAAAGACTTTTCAAAGTGACTCAAAGAGTTTACTCGAACTTACTCTTAATCATTTATTGAATTTGAAATGTGAATACAAGAGTTATGATTTGGATAAATAGGATTTCTCAAATATTGATGAAGATTTTAAGTGTGGAAATCAAGACGAGAACGTAGCTGCGATTCGATGGAACTCTCACGGAAAGAAGGATGGATGGGTAGAGGACCTGGCATCCCTGGCGCACTGAGTGGTGCGAGGCTCCAGCCTCAAAACTTCAGAACAGTAGTTGGGGCCTACTGAGTGGGGCACCACGCCAGGCCCCAAACTACTGGGCAGAAGTTTGTGCGCAGTGGTGGCGCCGCCCCACCCGCATGCCTAGATTTTTGACTAATTTTTCTTCTCAATTCCTAAGCCTAACTTATTTAAAATCGAATGATTTCCTTCAAACTTCATTGGGATTATAAACCCAACACAATCACAATGAGAATCCACACAAAACCCACTAACAACAATACTCATTCACAACACCCTCACCATAAGAACTCAATAAGACTCCATTGGTAGAGGATTAAGCTTTACCTCAAAATTTCTCAAGAATTGAAATCAACCAACTTCCAGAACGAAATTATTGATGAAAATCACATGATTTTATTTAGGGTAAACAAACTCATCACTATGAAAGCCTACATACCTCGAAGAACACTTGTTCTTGGCGAAATCTTGATTTTCTTGAACGAACGCTGAATCCTTTATCTTTTCTCTTTAGGAACTCCCCTCAAAAACCCTATCCTTCTTTTGAAAGACTAAAACTGATTTCAATTGGTTTAGACCCCTAAAAGGGTGAGAAAAACGTTTAGGCTAGGTGGGGGTAAGAAAAAGACCAAAATACCCTTCTTTAATTCGGATGAATTTCTTAAACTAGACAGGCTGAATTCAAATGAGCATATCTCCCTCATCCGAACTCAAAATTTAGAAAAATTGGTGGTGTTGGAAAAAGGACTCAAAGATCTTTCATTTGATATCTTATGGGCCACCTAACTCATCCTGTACTCAAATTTACGGTCGTTTGAAATTGACCCAAAACTCACAATTGAAGACTAACTTGCACAAATCTCAATTTTGCTATTTCAAATTTTGTTCTTTCTAAAGTTAGTAAATAAGCAATTTATTCATGTATTAGATTAACATGATTTTTGTAATTTCTATTGTTATCTTATTTAGTAATCCAATTTAGAAAATTTCAAGTCTCACTTTCTCGCCAACATCCATGTGATGGATAAGAAAATAACATTACTCCAAAGAAAATAATTTTCTTGCATACAATATTTACTTGCGTATGATGAATACAAAACATGTATTTCAATATAACTTAGTAAGGTTATTATATATTTTAGTTATTTTAAAGTTAAAAGATCGGTATTTAGATACATCAGTATCAACCTTTTTTGCATCATTGTTTCTTCGATAAAAAGTAGGACTCTTTTTAACTTGCTTTGCATATAGCAGTCAATCTGTCATCTCCTTCTTTTTTGTGTAACTCACCCTATCTACAGATTTAGGAGACTTTATTTATAGTAGAACTATTTCTCAAGTAGTATGTAATAAATTGGCTGACATGGAAAATAATATTAACGCAATAATTGAATTTAATATCGTAGGTGAATCTATGCATATTTGGACATAGTTATCATAGTCAAATCATGTGAAAATAAAGAAACAATGTCATAGTAATTGAATGCAAACAATAAATATGGGGTGCTAGAATTTTGATTTGTCATTATCTTATTTTGATAGTTTTTAAAATTTTATACTTATTCTAATGGTGGACAACAAAGAGCTTTTTATACTTTCTCTTTAATGGAGATTGTGAGGCATTTTAATTACATTGAATGAAAATGCACTGCAGGCAAGTTATACACGATGTACTTGTCACGACCCAGGAGTACCCCCAAGATGTGACAAGGCTACTTGACCCCAAAGGGGTCTCATACAATCCCTTAGCATATCATAACATAAGATAATAGAAAAGTACACAAATTTTAAAAAAATTATCCATACAATCGATGTCTTTTATAAAAGCAAGCGAAAGTCTAACTTGTCTCAATTAGCTATCTAATACAATCTTTGAATAAAAAGTAGGGTCACAACCCTTTCAACATAATCCAAACATTAAAAGACAAGAAAGAAACTACTAATGACTCATACATCCTCAAATCTTGAGGACTCACCATAAGCTAGGAGAATAGTCGATCGCCTTAAGAACCGGAACCTACACTTTGTGAAAAATGTAGAAAATATGGGTTAGTACAAAAATGCACTAAGTATGATAGCCATGCATACAAATCCTTGAAAACATGCAAAAAGGGACATTTTAGTTGAAAAGCATGCATTTACTAAGTTTGAGAATCATCATGCACTTTATTACAAAAGCATAAGTCACATGCATATTCAACATATGGATCATCATAGCATAATAGAACCATCTCATAAGTAACCCTAAGTTTTACTTGTGCAATGCATAGATAAAGATCTCATAATCCCATCTATACTAAGTACCACTTTTAGTCCACCATAACCATACTTACCATTCTTTGATGCCATCCTTAGTTCATACTCATAAACAAGGAAATCTTCACATTTACTAAGTCATATCAGGGAAAACCAACAATCCACATTAAGCATACTTCATTACAAATAACCTTCATATCAACATACTTAGTAGCATCATCATAAACATATTTCATAAATCATTATAGCATAAAAAGGAGCACACCATAATTACTCTCAAAGCCTGCAATGCATGAATGAAGTTTCATACCCCTACCCACACTAAGTAATTCATTCTTGAGAAGCCATAGTTCATTATCATTCATTGTGGTGGTAAGCCTTAACCGACATAGAGCATGTGAGCAAATCATGGAATCCGGTGTTACTCACACCGAAAAGAGTGTCCTACTTGCCTAAGGTAGAACCATTAACATTTAGCTTATGTGGGCACATAGTTTATGGGATAAGGAGATTGCTACTAGATACCCCACCTTAACTCACGTATGGACATCCATCTGAAGAGATTTCTACTAGAAACCCCGCCTCAACTCACGTGAGAGCTTCCATCTCATATCAATATCCACTCGGTGCTTAGCATTTTTCCCCATGGAGTACTTATCATTTCATTACTTGAGTTCATTATTATGGGATAAAGAGATTGCTACTAGATACCCTGCCTCAACTCACGTGAGGGCACCCATCTCATCCCAACATCAGTCATAAGATAGCTCATAGATTCAATAGGTGAGAATATCCTTTCACCCTAAGAGTCCCCATATTGTGAGAATACCTTTCACAATATGTCATTATCTGAGAATAGCCTTTCAATCAACACATCATCATTAGCTTAATCATAGAACTTCATTCATAAGTTTGTGTGTGTGTGAGAATAGTCTTTCAACAACACCACAATTACATCATAGTCATAATCACTTTACTCTCGAAGTGTTCATAAAGCATATACGTATATCTCATAGTCATGCATAATTATCATAAATTTCCCTTCAAGGACGATATATCATGATTCCTCAACACATATAGGATTACTACATTAGACATGGATAACAACATCATTCAAATAGTTCAACTACTACAAGCACATTCTCATGATATTCATCTTTCTACAATTCTCCCACATCACAAGTTCATAGATTGGGGAGATGGGGATTTCATGGTTTCTTGGGGTAAATTCAACATAAAAACCACAGGAATTCCTCAATAAATACATAATTCGAGTAATCAATCCATTACATTCATAATTTGATAACATTCTACTTGCATCAATCAATACCCACACTTTAAGATCCAATTTGGAAGGATGGGGGAATTCATGGATTCTTGAAGAATTCATCATAAAATAGTAGTAAATTGTCAATTTGATCCCGACATAAAGAAACTAAACCATTAGAATTGTTTTTGAAGTGAATCCATGACTTGGAGTACAACCCTAACTTTTTGGGGAAAGTTATAAGTTTTGAAATTAAGTTTGGAGGGACTCCATAGATGAAAACTATCCATGGATCAAAGACTACCATACCTTATTGAACATTCACCACGAATTTGAGGAGAAAAGCTTGATTCTTCAACCCTAGCTTCACCTTTCTTCTTCTTTTTCTTCCTTGGAATTCTAGAGAGAATTTATGTGGAGGGAATTGGGTTTGTTTAGGGATCTTGGAAGAATGACTTAATTCCTTTAGTTTAGGGGTATTTTAGGTTTATATAGGTGGTCTAAATACTAACAAAATGACACCACTTAACCCTAAATAATCTTGGTTTAACCCCTAAGTCCCCAACATAAAACAACTTGACCCCAAGATTGCCTTACCCACGAGAGCCCGACCCACGGACTGTGGGTGGGTCTATGGACCGTACTGGTCCTTCATGGATGGAGGCATGGGATTAACTTGAACCCCTTGACCTGCGTCCCTCTTCTATGGGGAGTGGGTGGACTTTTTTTTTGTACAACTTTTGGGGCTGTTTTAGGGTCCTCTTCAAGGACCCTTGGTTGGTCCTTGGGGAGTCGTACCTTGATGTTTAACCCCTAAACCTCTCATTCTAAGTACGAGAAGCCATTTTACGATTCTACCCCTCACGTTAAACTCTAAAACCTCCACAGAAAGCTCTTTTTTAACTTACTAGTTTTCAGGTGTTACAATATCTCTCCTTTGGGAACATTCGTCCTCAAATGACGGTCTAGACACCTTACATAATTTAAGACTCAAGACTAGCAGCCCATCAGGCATGAAACATCAAAATAATGCACAATTCAAAGGAGGAAACATCAACTCCATCTCAAAACATAATCAATGCAATACAAGGGAGTAGGAACTACATCTAGCAACCCAATATGCATGAAACCTAATATTTCTCAAATTCATAGGAGGAACTACCTTCTCCAACTCAAAGCATACTCAACTCAATATGTATGAAACCAATTATGCAATTACTCTCAAAAGCATACTAAAGCATGTTTGGCAATTCATCTCATGAAGCATATAGACAATTCATACTAAATGCACAATAACATGAGGAATATATAAATCATGAAAACTCATTTTATCACTAAAAAAGAACTTCATCAATAACATGCATAACATAAGGAGATCATGGAAACACGTAAATCACACATGCCTCCAAATCATAAAATAAGCTAAGGCGAACTCTTTGTCTGAATCTAGAATAGGAATAGAAGAAAGAGATGAGGGTATCAGAACTCTCAACAATCTTGATATTTAAGCATACCATCTCCCCCCTGGGAGAAAACCCCTACTAAGGCTAACATCAAAGTCTAAAAAGTAGCATAGGGATCTTGATAAAACATTTACATCTATAAGGAACTAACAACATACCGATGCCTTCACCCGGGGAGACTCCTTTGTCCTCTCTAGACCAAAGTGCATAGAAGCGACCATAATTTGGAGGAATGGGAACCGGATCACTAGGAGGAGCTTGCTTGGCCTCTCTCCCTTTTGCCATGAGCGTTTGGAAATCTCTCATCTTATGACCTTTCTTTCCTCACCCAAAGAAACCATATGTGCCGGCTAGGCAATTACCCACATGTTGCTTCCCACATTTGGCATATGTAGATCTTTCAAAAGAAGAACCACCTCCATTTCCTCTTTGAGATTTAGGGTTATACGCCCTATCCTTGTTGAACATTGGGGAACCTTGGTTGAAGGACCTCTTTTTGAACCTTGATTGACCTTGTTCATCGAACCTAGCTCTTTTTATCTCTCTATTCTTTCTCTTTAGTTTTGACTCCTCCATTTGTTGGGCATACACCATAAGCCTAGATATATTCATGTTATCATGGAGCATTGTCATACGACATTCTTCTCCAACTAAGTCGAACACACCCGTAAAAAATGTACTCATCTCATCCCTTGAATCTCCCACCATATATGGAGCATACTTGGATAGCTGGGTAAATTTCAAGGCATACTCGTTAACACTCATGCTACCTTGCCTAAGGTTAATGAATTCTTCCACCTTAGCTTCCATCAACTCTCGGGGAAAGAACCTATCAAGGAATGCTTTCTTAAACAGCTCCCAATCTATAGGACCCGCTCCTGCCAACCTATTTCTATTCCATTGAGTATACCAAACTTGAGCAACATGCTTCAATCGGTAAGTTGCTACTTCCGCTTTCTCTACCTAAGTCATCCCCATGGCATCAAGTATTATGTAAACCTAATCCACAAATTCTTAAGGATCCTCTCCCACTTTGGAACCAAGAAACTCGAGAGGGCTCATCCTAGAAAAATCCCTCAATCTAGAAGTTATGGAATTCATATTAGGGTTAACATGAGTCCCAACATCTCTATTGGCTTGGGCAGCCATAGCTTGGGCTTGAGTTGTCACGGCTTGAGCCAACATTAGAAGAGTCGACCTAACCTCCACAACTGATATAGCCGGAGGATTAATCGAATCTTGATTAGCTTGAGGAGCTTGAGTCACTTAAGGAGCTTCTTCATTGGCATTGTCACCCTCTATTTTTCTTGCATAAGCCCTTCGTGTATTCATTTCCTGAAGACACAAGAGAAGGGTTAAGAGAGGGACTTTATAGAGTTAAACTCTATGGCATGACTTAAGAGTAATGAGAGAGGTGTAGTTTCCTAACATCTTATAGCCTCTCATTCATAAATGTGGTGCACTTCACACTATGAAAAAGACTCTACTAGACGTGGCTTATGAGACATCTTCCTAGAATCATTCTAAACCTTGTGCCCTGATAACCAAGTTTGTCACGACCCAGGAGTACCCCTAGATGTGACAAGGCGTACTTGATCCTGAAGGGGTCTCATACAAGCCCTTAACATATCATAACATAAGATAATAGAAAAGTACGGAAATTTTAAAAACTTTATCCATACAATCGAAGTCTTTTATAAAAGCCAGCAGAAGTTTAACTTGTTGCAATTAGCCATCTAATACAATCTTTGAATAAAAAATAGGGTCACAACCCTTTCAACATAATCTGAACATAAAAGACTAGAAAGAAACTACTAATGACTTATATGTCCTCGAATCTTTAGGGCTCACCACAAGCTAGGAGAATAGTTGATCCAAGCTTGAACCAATAGAAGATCTCCTTAAGAACGGAACCTACACTTTGTGAAAAATGTAGAAACTATGGGTTAGTACAGAAATGCAATAAGTATGATAGCCATGCATAAAAATCCTTGAAAACATGCAAAAAGGGACATTTTAGTTAAAAGGCATGCATCTACTAAGTTTGAGAATCATCATGCACTTTAGTACAAAATCATAAGTCACATCCATATTTAACATATGGATCATCATAGCTTAATAGAACCATCTCATAAGTAACCCTAAGTTATACTTGTGCAATGCATAGATAAAGATCCCATAATCCCATCTATACTAAGTACCACTTTTAGGCATACCATAACCATACTTACTATTCATTGAAGTCATCCTTAGTTCATACTCATAAACAAGGAAACCTTCACAATTATTAAGTCATATAAAGAAAAGCAACTAATAGCAACAATCCACATCAAGCATACTTCATTACAAATAGAGTTCATATCAACATACTTAGAAGCATCATCATATGCATATTTCATAAATCATTATAACATAAAAAGGAGCATACCATAACTACTCTCAAAGCCTACTTGTGCAATACATGGATGAAATCCCATACCCTCACCCACACTAAGTAGTGGATTCTTGAGAAGCCATAGTTCATTATCATTCATTGTGGGAGTAAGCCTTAACCGACATAGACCATGTGAGAGAATAATGGAATCCAGTGTTATACACACCGAAAAAAGTGTCGTACTTACCTAAGGTAGAACCATTAACATTTAGCTTAGGTGGATCCACTAGCTAATAACCTATGAGGGCACATAGTTTATGGGATAATGAGATTGCTACTAGATACCCCGCCTCAACTCAAGTACCATCTCAAGAGATTGCTACTAAAAACCCCGCCTCTACTCACATGAGAGCTTCTATCTCATATCAATATCCACTCGGTGCTTAGCATTATTCCCCACGGAGTACTTATCATTTCATTACTTGAGTTCATTATTATGGGATAATGAGATTGCTACTAGATACCCCGCCTCAACTCACGTGAGGGCCCCCATCTACTCCCAACATCATTCATAAGATAACTCATAGATTTAATAGGTGAGAATCCCCTTTCAACCTAAGAATCCCCATATTGTGAGAAAACTTTCACAATATGTCATTATCATTCATAAGTGTAAAATTGAGAATAACATTTCAATCAACACATCATCATTAGCTTAATCATGAAACTTCATTCATTCTTCATTCATAACTGTGTGTGTGTGAGAATAGCCTTTCAACAACACCACAATTACATCATAGTCATAATCACTTTACTCTTAAAGTGTTCATAAAGGATATACATATAACTCATAGTCATGCATAATTCTCATAAATAGCCCTTCAAGGACCATAGATCATGATTCAGCAACACATCTAATATTACTACATTAGACATGGATAACAACACCATTCAAATACTACAAGCACACTCTCATGATATTCATCTTTCAACAATTCACCCACATCAGCTTCATAGATTGGGGACATGGGGATTTCATGGCTTCTTAGGGGAAATTCAACATAACAACTAGAGGAATTCCTCAAATAGTAAATAATTTGAGTAATCAATACATAACATTCATAATTCGATAACATTCTACTTGCATCAATCAATACCCACACTTTAAGATCCAATTTGGAAGAATTGGGAAATTCATGGATTCTTGAAGAATTCATCATAAAAATAGTAGTAAATCATCAATTTGATCATAACATAAAGCAACTAGACCATTATAATCGTTTTTGAAGTGAATCCATGACTGGAGTAAAACCCTAGCTTTTTGGGGAAAGTTATAAGTTTTGAAATTGAGTTTGGAGGAACTCCATGGATGAAAACTATCCATGGATCAAAGACTATCATACTTTATTGAAGATTCACCACGAATTTGAGGAGAAAGGCTTGATTCTTCAACCCTAGCTTCACCTTTCTTCTTCTTCTTCCTTGGAATTCTAGAGAGAGTTTATTTGGAGGTAATTGGGTTTGTTTTAGGGTCTTGGAAGAATGACTGAATTACTTTATTTTAGGGGTCTATTAGGTTTATATAGGTGGTCTAATTACTAATAAAACGATACCACTTAACCCCTAACTAATCTTAAATCAACCCCTAAGTCCCCAACTTAAAACAACTTGACCCCAAGACTGCCTCACCTACGAGACCCTGACCCACGGACCGTGGGTGGGTCAACGGACCATACTGGTCCTTCGTGGGTGGATGCCTGGGCCTTAACTTGAACCCCTTGACCCACGACCCTCCCCCGCGTGGTGTGGGTGGACCCAGGGGGCATGGGTCCCCATCGTGGGTGGACTGTTTTTTTGACAGCTTCTGGGGCTGTTTTAGGGTCCTCCTCAAGGACCCTTTGGTTGGTACTTGGGGAGTCGTACCTTGACGTTTAACCCCTAAATCCCTCATTCTAAGTACGGGAAGCCATATTACGATTTTACCCCTCACGGCAAACTCTAAAACCCCCACGTAAAGCTCTAGTTTAACTTACTAGTTTCCGGGTGTTACAGTACTATTTCAATTAAAATTAGCCAATGAGGTAGGATTTCCTCAATATCTTACCTCGACCTATAACTGCATGGATTATTATTTCCACTATATTTATTCCAAACCCTCTCTTACTTGAAGCAGTTATCTTCTTTTTATTGATAGATAAAAAGATTTATTTAGCATATAAAGAATATTTTGGATATTTTTTTAGCAGATAAAGAGGTTTTACAAATCAGATACCTAGGTAAAATATGACGTTTTTGGTTAAAAAGAATTTTGTCTAATACTTTTTTTTGTTTAAAACCAAGTGTTGCATCATTAATAATACAATAATTTAATTCTTCCTCTATTTTAAAAAGAATGACCTAGTTTGACTTGGAATAGAGTTTAAGAAAATATAGAGACTTCAATCTTGTGGTCCTAAATTAAAGTAATGTCAAATGTACCAAAATGTCTTTTAATCTTTTGACCTTATACAATTCATGTGGGAAACTGAAATTGAAGTGTTGCCCAAAAAAGAAAGAGATCATTCCTTTTTAAACAAACTACAAAGGAAAATAGAGGATTCTTTTTTAAATGGTGGGAGTATATAAATAATATTACTTTCCATCTTTGATAAATCTTTTGACTAAAATAATAAAAGATAAGTAATTTTTTGGATATAAAAAAAAAAGATCTTTTTATTGATATAACAAATACTAAGTGACTTTCCTAATGTGAAAGAAAAAAAATAGTGTTGTTGTCAAACATGCTATTGTATTTAATAGTTTATTAACATTCTCAGATTTTATTTATGAAGTCAAGATAATTCATTAGACTTACTAGTTGTTATCCAATGGTCAGCATATATATCACACCTCTAATAAATTTTAAAAGAAATTTCTGAAGTTGAAGGTTGCTGCAACCATCATCCATGTTCTCTCTCGTTTCCCTAAATTAAAAGTGAATGTCAAATGATCTCGGTGAAGCACCTATTGATGATCCAGAACACCTGTATCTGTATCATTATAAGATGCAGGTCGAATAACATCAGTACATTGAATGTACGAACATGCAAGGAGAATTGAAAGAATAGATAACTGACTGACAAGATCGGGAGAAAGACTGACCTCAACTAAACTTCAAAACAAAAGCAATAACAGTAGATGCAATTTTTAAAGCGTTATAAAAAAAATATAAACTCAATGATGTATAAAAGTACACTAAAGTACTATTTACTCTTATTTTTGAGATTTACTAACTGACAACCATCACTATGAGCTATGTGATGATACAATGCCTCGCTCACACTGTCAGAACTGTCCTATACCTTGCCGGGGTATAGAACACCTCAACTAAGTGGATCCACTAAGTTATGCTCAAAAGCAATAAGGAGTCATCAAAAAAGTACGATCATTTACCCATGTTGGCTACATGTTTTTTGAGGAGTGTGAGTTGTCGAACTCATCCCCAAATCGGTGGTCAATGCTATTCCCAATAACATATACTCATGCTCAAATGTGTAAAACATACTCTTTCTCTGGTTTGAGATAGTTTCTCTAACTATACTCTTAAAAGAGGCAACTACTCCAAAATATCTATGAACTCATAAAATCTTTTGCAAAATCAAAGTTTCTCTTTTCTCAATGTTAAAATTATACATTTGAGAATACTTGGTTCCCTTAAAATTTCCTCAAAATGTCTCTCTAAACTTTCCTCAAAAACTCAGTTTAAAACACAAATATTGGCTTTCAAAGATTCTCAAGATTTATAACTCAAAATAGAGGTCATGCTGAAATATAGACATGAACGAATCAGCACAAGGATCTCAATGACATTATAGGAAACTCAATACACAGAACTCAAGAACTTATAACTCAATGATACAACTCACCTCAAGAATACTCAATTCGTAGGGTTCACGCTGAAATATATAGACATGAATTAATCAACTCAAGAACTTCAATGTGTAACTTATAGTAATTAAAGAATAAGGGATAGAGTTTCAAAAAGGATGATAAACTCAAGAACTCAAAATCAACACAATTAAAGCTCTTGAACTTTTCTCTTAAGCTTACTTTAGTTTGGAATATAAATCAAGACAACTGATTAAGACATGTAGGATCTCTAAAGGATTAATGGAGACTTTAGAACGTAATTCAAAGAAGAGAACGTAGTCACGATTCAAAGGAGCATGTTCGAAATGATGCACAGAAAGAAAAAAGGACAAGGCAACCCTGGAACACTGGTGGCACATCACCCTAGGGCCAGAACTTAAGAAGTCAGACCTTGGCGCACTGTTGTCGCGTCACCTCACGGTCTGAACCACTAATGTCAGGCCTTTGTGCTATTTTGGCTCACCACCCCAAGCTCCTACCCAGAAAAATCCGATGAATTTTTCTACTCAATTTAGTGTCCTAACTCGTCTAGATTTGGATGATTTCTTCTAAACTCTTCTTTATTCTCAAACCCAACACAAATTCATAGAAATTTCATACAGTCCCTTTTCAAGAATCACAATTCATACTCAAGATCCTCAACCCAAGAAACTCAAAACTTCCATTGTTAAAGAATGAAACAAATACAAATAACTACTCAAGAATCTCTTAATATAACAATTTCATGGATGAATTAGATGTATGGTGTGAGGAAGAACAATTCCAACATTGTCAGAAGTCTAACATACCTTGAAAGAACAATATTCTTGGCGAAAATCGACGACGTCTTGACGAACGCTCAAAACCTTGCTCTTTCAACTTTTGAACTCTTCTCTTGTTTTTCTAAGGGGTCGTTTGGTCGAGCGCATTAGAAAAAATAGTCCATGTATTATGGATGGTATTATTTAGTACTATGTTTTGTAGGAATTTGGGCCTATGTATAACTAATCAATGGATTAGTTATACCTCTGACATAGTATTTTAGGATGTATTACTAATACCTTCTATTTGCAGCTATTAGTAATACATAGGATATAATACAACGGGATAAGTCTATGTAAAGACAAAAATATCCCTCAAATCATTTTAGTTATTTTGTTTATTTTCTTGATTGTATGTTTTATTAGTAAATTTATTTAAATAAATTATCTTACAAATTATTTAGAGAGAGTTGTTTGTTACTAAATAAATCCCATACAAATCAATACAAATTTGAAATGTGATAGTTATTTAACATTTACTAATTAAACAGCCAAATATATCACTACATGATGTTTGCGATCTTAATTGAATGTGTGTGTATGTTTGTGTGTATATATATATGTGTGTGTGGTTTATTAATTATTTGTATTTTGTATGATTTAAAAAATTACATACATATCAAACTGTAACTTGCAATTTTTATGTGTAAATGTAGATGGTTATTCAATTTTACCATTGTTGACCGTCTTTTCGATTTAAAAAGATGATTTATATTTTTTTAATTGAAAATTGACATTTTGTGAGTGATCAATTTATTACGATGATAATTTTTTATTCTTAAATAATTCAAGTGAAAAAATAGCAAATATGACAACAAAATTGTTCTTATAGTTAGTTAGAAGGCCATAAAAAAATAATATTGTTCGGCAATTATCTACTTTGACCCAATTACATAATATTTCATGGCTATAATTGGAAAGAAAATTTTGAAAGAATTTTAATACAAACACAAGATGAGATAAGAAATAATGAACCAAACACTTGATAAAAATAAACCTTTCATTATTAATCCCTGCACTACTAATCCCTGGATTACTAATCTCTACATTATATCTTCGTACCAAATGACCCCTGAGTGTTTAGGAACGACAAAGAATGGTTTAGAATCTTTTTAGACCCTTTATTGGGTGAGGAAAAACGTGCTAATCCTAGTGGGAAAAGGAAAAAGACCAAAATACCCTTTTATAAAACAGATGAAATGACTTAAATAGAGAGGCTTCACTCAAATGGGCATAACATTTTACTCTGAGCTCGAAATTCAGGAAATTTGGCGGCGTTGGAAAGAGAACTCGAAGACCTTCAATTTGATATCTCACAGGCCACCTAATTCCTTATGTGGTAAGATATATGGTCCAGTTAAGTTGACCAAAAACTAGAAACTGACGGTGACTCGTACCAACTTCTCTTCAGTTCTTTCGAAATTCGAGGTGTTACAATATCTCCCCTTGGGAACATTCATCCTCGAGTGATGGATGGACTGAGAATGGAAAGGAAATGAGTTAATCTAACTATCTTTCTGACTGCTGATCTTGCCTATTAACATAGGCAGAACGTAATCATACTATGAGCTTGGAACTGTCTATAGCACATAAGTCAAGAGCGATATGAATTTGAATATAGTCACGCTCTATATGAAGCTATCTAACATAAAGCTTGGACAATGGGCACGAAGTAAGCATATGCCTTGAATTATATGACTGATAGCTTTGAAGCTTAGTAACACTTCTCAACTATATTCTTCTTTCTTTCACCATACCTAATTTGCTGCAATTCATAACTCTCAGAAGGGTATATGACCACTCATACCAAGGTCTGAATATAACTATATGTTCTTACAATATTCAAGCCTAACTCAAAACCACAAAGTACTTAATCTAAGGTGATTATTCTAATCTAAATTACAAGATTCCGGTTCTATACTTCTATAGGAAATCTCATCCCAAGAATATTAGTACTTACCGCCGCATTCAACCAACCTCAAGTCTTAGTAGAGAACAACCTAATGCATCATGCATTCCTCCACATGCTACCAACACCACATTCAAGCCTAGTACTATAGCCACTCCATGGACTCCTAGTAACAATCCTTATAAGAATTCATCATTCTCTCGTCACTTCTATCAACTGAAATTTCATGCATTACTACCAGGAAAGTGACTTATTGCTCATCGTAAAACCTTATCTCATTCTTTCTCCATATTTAAAACCTTAGATGGAATAATAACACCATCACTATCACATTAAGAAATATCAATCCTCTTCTCTATCATCACTGAACTACTGTAAACAATACCACTCTCAAAACTAAAAAGGGTCACTCAAAGGCTTTAGGGCAAAAGATCATAAGCATGATTCTTTCGAGATATCTGATATAAGAATATGCATGAAATAACATTATTTTGCTAGACAATAAGATCAAATCATAAATTTGTGAGACTGACCATACTAAGAGACATGAGTGCTTATATGAATAGGTTCATATCAGGAGGCAAATATCAATAACCTTAAGGAGTAAGATTGAGATCAATGGGATAATGTCTTTGCCCCTCATTTTGGAAACTAAGCATGGATGTGAATCTCTCTGATATGTATGATCATAGGTCATATACACAATTTTGTTATTAGAAACATCAACAAGATATTGTAATGACTGAACTTTGAGGAATACATTAGAGTATGAATGGATTGATATAATACTATCACTCTTTTTGAACACATCAATATCTGATTCTCAATACTTGACTTGGTTGCTCATCTTATCATCTCTCCATTATGTTTGGACCTGAAACTTTAAAGCTTTGGATTTATTTTATCATCTTTAAACTGGTCTACATTCTCTTTACTCTAATACTTGGGAAAGGCCAATCTAATGGCTACTGAACTCTATATTTGCAGGTACTAAGATTTCTTCTAAGACCTATTTCCAAGATACTTCTCTTAACCTTTTCTCATTGGTTCATAAGGTCGCTTAAAAAATGATGCTTACATCAGCCTATTCAATATTCACAGTTCAAATATAGTATGTAGGCACACATGAAAAATCATAACCTTAATTAGGACCTCGTCTGGCTACATACGATCTCGGCTACACCTCTTAATGCTCATTTTAATCTAATCACTTACTCATACTTCATTTCTCTCATCTAAGGGTAATAACATCACACTCAAACAATTCACATGCATTTAAAATAACTCCTTAATTCCTTTCCTACTCTTGTCAAACCTACTACATCAGATCTTAAAACTAACATCATCACCCTTATGTTGCAATCTTTTTTATCATGACACTCGTCTCAACTTCAAGTTTAATGTCTAGTACCAAACACATATATCAATATAATTGATCACCTATCAAAATAACTTACGATTACTAGATAAAATTAAGAAACACTAGCTCACTAAGACATCATGACAGGTAGTCAATCTTTATCTCTCACTCTATATACTTACAATTTACCGTCACATTCTCTTTCACAATTTAATTACTATTTTCCAATTCACTTTACATCATTACCTAATTAGTTCTATAATCCTCTGAATATCATGGTCTCTCCCTTAAAAATAATAAGCCTAGCTTAGATCTATTACCTCATGAATATTCTACTCTTTTATTAAGTACCTATACATGGTTCACTAACACAATGTTACATTGACATAAACTGCCTTCTTATTAAAGAATATTCTAACTCATCCATACTAGAAACTCTTACTCTATCTTCTATCATGAAATCTACACAAAATCATAACTTCTTTGTCTACCCATAAGGTGAAAAACTCATCATTAATGACTTACTAGGTACACGGCTACAACTTACATATTCTACTCATTAACTATCTCCATTTCAAAGTTTACCATACTTCTGAATGCGTACTTCTAACTTTTGGCACTTCTACTACTAGTGGCTCATAACATCGCATACTATCTTTTTGGGTTAAAATATTACCCAAGCTCTAAAGCACACTTCTTCAAAAGGGTCTCAACTGAAACAAGGTTTAGAGAAGAGAGTTTGGGAGTACATATCGCTTTTAGCTCAAAAACAGGATTCATATGAATAAAATAGCATTCTGTTGAATCTCAACACTTAAACTCACTCACTAGGTACTCTTCATCCCCTCTGCAGTCTCATTACTTTTTTAAAACTTTTGTTGAGAGTAACTCATGCATAAGGATCTGACTTTGCTTTTCAACCCCCTTGAGTATGAGGGGTACTCTAATGGATATGAGAAACAAACGAGTTAGAATAAGTTCTTTTTCCCAAAGTTCTATTGCACGATTTAGATTATGAAAGAAGGGTAACCTTTCTTAAATGTTTGTAGTATCTAATTTATAGAAGTGGGGACCGCACAACCATAAATAAGATCCTATGTGACACTTCTTCATAAACATCCTAGGACAATTGAACTCTTTGCTTTGATACCAAGTTTGTCACGACTCGAGCCTATACCCTGGACGTGGATAACAATCGAGAACCACTGTAGGTCCCCAAGCCAACCCTTATCCTGGCTGACTACAAGTGGAAAACTAACTCAAGTGAAAGTAGGCTTAAAACATGATTTATTCTCAAACAAAACTAAACTTGAATGTCAGAAAGTATTGTTGCAATACCATAATTGTTTGCAAAACATCTTTAAAGACCAGAAAGTACTGAGAGACTCCTCGACTCTTTCTATCTATGAAGTATCTACTATTACAGAAGAATATCAGGGAAATACCTACGACATCTCAAAACTACTAACTAGAAGGTAAATATGAAGTCCTCCGGAATATAAAAAGGCTCACCAAAGCTTACTAGAATATCAAATAATCTCAATGAAGCACATACTGATGATCCTAAACACCTTTATATGCATCATTATAAGATGCAGGTCGAATGAAATTACTATGTTGAATGTGCGAGCATGCAAGGAGAATTGAAAGCATAGATAACTAACTCACGAGAGTAGGAGAAATACATACCTCAACTAAACTTCAATACAAAAGAAATAACATGAGATGCAATGTTGAAACCATTATAAAACAAAAGATATAAAATCAACGATGTATAAAAATACATTAAAATACTCTTTACTCTTATTTGGGAAATTCTCTAACTGACAACCATTACTGTGAGCTATGTGATGATACAACGTCTCACTCATGGTGTTATAATTGTCCTATACCTAGATAGGGTATAGAACACCTCAACAAAGTGGATCCACTAAGCTATACTCGCAAGCAATAAGGAGTCGTCTAAAAAGTATAATCCTTTACCCATGTTGGCTACATGGTTTATGATGAATGTGAGTTGTCTGAACTTATCCCCAGATCGGTAATCAATATTACTCCCAATAAAATATACTCATGCTCAAATGTGTAAAACATACTCTTTCTCTGGTTTGAGATAATTTCTCAAACTATCCTCCTACAAGAGGTAACTGCTCTGAAATACCTGTGAAGCCAGAAACTCTTTTCAGAAATCAAAGTTTCTCTTTCCTCAATGTAAAAATTATACAGTTGGGAGTACTTAGTTCCCTTAAACTTTTACTCAAACCGTCTCTTTAAAATTTCCTCAAAAACTCAGTTTAAAACACAAATATAAGCTTTAAAAAATTCTTAAGATTTATAACTCAAAGTAGAGTTCATGCTGAAATATAGACATGAACGAATCAACTAGAGGATCTCAATGACAATATAGGGAACTCAAGAACTCAACGATAGTACTCACCTAAAGAATACTCAATTCAAAGGGTTCATATTAAAATGTAGACATGAACGAATCAACTCAAGAACCTCAATGCCTAATATAAAGCAATTCAAGAATTAGGAATAGAGTTTCAAAAAGGATTAGGAACTCAAGAACTCAAAATAAACTTAATAAAAGATCTTGAACTCTTCTCTTAAACTCACTTTAGTTTGGAATGTAAATTAAGACATGTGATTAGGACATGTACTATCTCTCAAGGATTAATGGATACTTTAGAAGCTAATATAAAGAAGAGAATGTAGTCACTATTCAAAGGAACACATTTGAAATGAAGCACAGAGAGGAAAAAGGACCAGACGACCAAGGCGCACTGGTGGCCAGTTGCCCCGGGGACTAAACTTCAGAAGGCAGGCCTTGGCGCACTAGTGGCGTGTCTCCCCAGGGCCTGAACTACTGAAGTTAGTCCTTGGTGCTATGCTGGCATGCCTCCCTAGGCCCCTACCCAAAAAAATCCGATGATTTTTTCTATTCAATTTAGGGTCCTAACTCATCTATAATTGGGTGATTTCTTCTAATCTCTTCTTGATTCTCAAAACCAGTACGAATTCATAAAATTTTTATACAATCTCTTTTCAAGACTCACAACTCATAATCAAGATCTTCAATACAAGAACCTCAAAACTTCTATTGTTAATGAATGAAACAAAAAATAAAGAACTACTCAAGAATCTCTCAATATAACGATTTCATGGATGAATTAGATGTATGGGGACAGAAAAGTCCAACACTTTGATAAGCCTTACATTCCTTGGAAAAATAATGTTCTTGGTGAGAATCAAAGGGAACTTGACAAACGCTCAAAACCTAACTTTTTCTCCTCTTGAACTCTTCTCTTATTTTTCTAACTGTTTAGAAACGACAAAGAAAGGTTTAGAATCTGATTATACCCTCAACTGGGTGAGGAAAAACGTGCTAAGCCTAGTGGGAAATGGAAAAGACCCAAATACCCTTTTCTAAAATGGATGAAATGCCTTAAATAGACAGGCTTCATTCAAACAGGCAAATTTTTTACTCCGAGCTCCAAATTTAGCAAACTTGTTGGCATTGAAAAGAGGACTCAAAGACCTACAATTTGATAGTTCATGGGCCACCTAATTATTTATGTGCTAAGAGATATGGTCGATTGAGGTTGACCCAAAACTAGAAACTGATAGTGACTCGTACAAACTTCTCTTTAGATCTTTCAAAATCCGAGGTGTTAAATGTTAGATCTACAAGAGATAACACAAGCATAGTTCCTCAATTAAAACGAAGAGACATCACTCTTCAATGAAAAGTATCAAACAAACAAGTTATTCAACAAATAATAAATCACAAGGTGGACCCTACACACAAAAAAACCATGCCACAAAGGACAAAAGTTCAAAGAAGAATAGACAACAAGTTCAAAGTCTACTTTGGGATAAAAATATTAGCCTATTTCAAAATATATTTTAGATAAATTTGCATAAAAAAATATATGGAATTTTCAGCCACGTATATCAGCTACGTGTTCAGCCACGTATATTAACTACATGTAAATATTTTTAGCTACTACGTGTAAACATGTTTAGCTACTTGTAATATTCATCTTGTAAGTGTAAAATAATTATGTGTACTAGTATACACAAATGTAAATTATATAGCATAATAAGTTCGATTAGTCAGGACTTTTGAGGCATATTTAAAGCTTTCAACTTTTATCACTAGAGAACATTCAAAACCTTACGATTTTGAAAACCTATCTACACTTTCCTTCACTTCTCCCATCTTTTCCATTCCCATTCATGTTCTCTCTCTGTTCCCTAAATCAATAAAAGGTTTGTTGTAAGTATACTTTCTCTACATTTATTTTCATTATATGTTTTTAGGTTTGAAAGCTTAAGTTTGTTTACTGCTTCTTTTCTTTCTCTCTTCTCTTTAAAGTTTATTTTAACTTGTTCTTGCTCCTTTACATTAATCTACCAAATTTTCCTCTTAGTGGTTCCAATTCAGATGCCTTGAGCAATATAGATTCTATGCTCTTCAGACTTGATAGGATCATGAGGGTTTCCGGGATGTTCTGACCAATATGTTGAAAGTCTTTTATTTTGATGTGTATGCCTTTCTTGATCAAGGTGCTACATTGTCATTTGTTACTCCTTATGTGGCCATGAGATTTGATGTTGGTCTAGAAATCCTATCTAGCTTCTTTCATGTCTCCATCCCATTGGTGGTTCTATTGTTGGTAAACCGTTTATAGAAATTGTCCTATTTCAGTTTCTCATAGAGTCACTAAAGTTGATCGTGCAGAGCCTAATATGTTGGATTTTATTTTTATTCTTGGTATGGATTGGCTTCATGCATGTTATTCTTCCAAAGATTGTAGGACCCGATTGGTCATATTCAAGGTTCTGAACTAACCTATCATGTCATGGGAAGGGGGAAATTGTGCACTTAATGGTAAGTTTATATCTTGCCAAAGTCGAGGAATATGATTTCTAAGTGTTTTGTTCATCATATAGTTCAGTTTAGGGTTAAAAATTATGAAAACCCTACTCTTGAGTAAGTTCTGATTGTAAATGAGTTTTTGGGAGTGTTTACTGATGATCTTCCTTGTATTCCTCTCGAAACGGAAATAGACTTCAGTATTGACCTTATTGCCTATACACAATCTATTTCTATTCCTCCCTACCATATGGCCCCGACTAAACATAATGAGTTAAAGGATCAATTAAAGGACTTTTTGTTTAAGAGTTTTATTACACTGAGTATCTAACCATGGGATGCTCCGATGTTGTTTGTTTTGATGAAGGATCGTTCCATCCTAATATGCATTGACTATCGTCAAATGAATAAGGTTTCCATTAAGAATAAGTATTTTATGCCAAGGGCTGATGAGTTATTTGATAAATTCCAAGGAACTAGTTACTTCTGTAAAGTTAACCTTTGGTCAGGTTATCAACAATTGAGAGTGAAGGAGCGTGATATTATAATTTCCGGAATTGAAAGTGTCACGACCCAAAGTATACCCTAGGGGTTACATGGTGTATAGGACCCCGAAAGGTCCTACACCAGCCAATTAGTATACATCATACAGGATAATAGAAATAAAATTTACAAAGGAAAAATCGTCTGTCATAAATGAGTTTGACAAAAGCAGAAGTCTAACATAAGTCTTAATAAGCCATCTACTAATCAAAAGAAGTATTGGGATGTAACCCATACACCACGTACAAATGTCTAAAAAATTAAATGACATAAAAGCTATAAAAGTGTCTCGGTCCTCAGAACATGAGGACTCACTAATCCTTGAGAGCCAAAAGATAAACTAGCCACGAGCGTGAGAGGTAGGAGCATCGGTCCCTACATTAGTAAAACAATGTAGGTACAAGTATATATTAGTACATGGAATGTAATAAGTATGATAGCAATGCATAAGAGTTATGAAATCATGCCAAAAGGACTTTTCACGACATACAATAACCTAGATGAATCATATGACAAAAGGTTAGAAAACATAAGTCATATCCATGGCCAATAAGAACCATAAGTCTGAGCTAATGTGGATCCATTAGCTAATGTCTATCTAAGACAATAATCTTATGGTTGCACAAAGTTTATGGAACATAGGTAATCGCCGGTAGTCAACTCGATGTTAAGTAAAAATCCCACAGAATAGTGTTTAATCATATTATTTTTATTATCCACGGAAAGACACAATTAAGCAATCAATCCAAGCTAAATTTCATTTAGAATAACTCTTAAACTTAATTCAAATTAGGTGAGAAAACTTTTCGGCCTTGTTAATCATTTTTATGAGAAATCCATTGACAATTATGTTCTTAGTAGTATGTGAGAAAACCTTTCGCAATAATCACATTGATACTTAACTCTCAAAGCATCCTAAAATCATGTATATCAACTTCATAAAAGCATCCACATCTTCACAAATTAATAATTCATTAGTTCATAAGCTTCATCACGTGTTCATAGTCTAAAATCATGGATCATGCATGGGTTAATATGGATTAAACTTAAAATAAGGTAATTACTTTAATTGAGGCATAAAAAGATAGAAAACAATCAATTTGTAATACCTCATAAATCTAGCTAAGACTAAACCAGGAAAATAGGTGAACCATGGAGGTCCATGAGCCCCTACATAGACTATGGAACTCCACACAGTCCTTTAATATGCTCGTGAAAAAAATCCAGAGACCCCCAAAAGTATAGTGAGGAAACATGAACCACTACACGGTCCACGGAACCCCACACCGCCTGTCAAGTGTGACGTGAAAACAACCTAGTATAACCCAAACTCATTGTGAAGAACCACAATCGCCTATACGGCCCGTGGTACTTCACACAATCTGTGAAGTGGACCGTGAATGGGGCAGTGCAACCTTCAAGTTTTGGGTCAACTTCAAATGGTCATATCTTTTAGTACAAATTGAATTAGGTGACTCAAGACCTATCAAATTAAATATATTTGAGTCCTCTTTCCAACGCCACAAATTTTTCTAAAATCCAAGCTTGGAGTAAAATGTTATGCCCATTTCAATAGAGACCTGCCGGGTAGGGCCATAACCACAACCCATTAGATGGGCTGTGCTCTTAATAAATGTCCGCCAGTCCCACCGTAAATGACACTTCATGAATTTTAAGTCAAGGTCATTTTGTCTTTTCCTCTATGCATTTGGTACCTAAACTACATCGTTTTGCTACGTCTAAGCCTAATAACGTAGTCAAACAATACCCAGAACCCTCATTCTCCAAAAATCACCCAACTTAAAACGAAAAGAAGAGAAATAGGCCACCAGTTCTTTCAAGAAGAGGCAAAAGCATTCTTCGAAGGTCAGCCCCAAAATTCAAAGAATTTCTTGTTAGATTTTGTCACCAGGTATGTGGGACATGACTAGTGTATTCCTTTCACCCATTAGGTCCCTAGATTTCAGTTAGTTCTTCAGATTCTCATAAACTGATCAGACCTAGGGTTTCCATATTTTCATGATTTATTGTGATTATGGCTCCTTTGATCTAAATAACTTGTTTCTTGATAATTAGTTTCATTCATGCCATAGCACTCAGAACTCTTGCTTGTGTAAATTTATCCTAGTTCATGAATTATATTTTCTAGGCAAATATGTCAGAAAATCATGCTTTAGAAATTGAATGCCATCACTTTAAGTATATTTATGTGCATTCCTAGATAGCATGTCAGCATTTTGAGGTACTCAATGTTTTAGTGCATTTTAGCTTTTCATTTAGTTAAGAGTGGACTTAGCACCAAGTTTAATTAGGGTTCAGCGTACCCTCATGATTAACGGTCAACCACACCTCATCCGATACTAGGTGTGGGCAATCCTAATCTAGTATAAAACCCAACAAGTGAGTTGGGGTCGAACCCACAGGGAGTGGTACAAGTTTGAATTCAATTATGAAGTTATAAATGCAAATTAATCTGTTGTAGGAATGAAAATTATCGAAATCACTTAAATAAATTGAGGGGGTGACATGAATGTCAGATGGGGGATTTGGTCGTCAATTAGCAACTAAATCAACGACAAATGACACAGGAGAAATAAGTAACTAAGAGATACTCAGGGGTATGACTGACTAACTACAAATTTCGCTAAATGGGTGTTCGGTAATTACTAAGGGTTTCTAAATCGTAGAGGGTAGGCTGGACCTTAGATGCAATAGCCTTTTCTCGAACAAATATTACGATTTGGATAAGTTCTCTCAAACCTCAGCAAGCTTCTCACGATAAACAACCCAAAACCTCACTTCACCTACTCTCTCGAGCTACATAGGTAGCATTGAGCTTAGAACTCATTCTCTCGAAATGAACCCACAAAAACCCAAAGACTATAAATGCTAATTTATAACCTTAGCTTTACACCTCTCTCTCAAGAAAGCATAAGACACTAACAATATTAAAATGCACATTCAAATATATCAATTTAACAATAGCTATAAATCAAACCCACTTCGAAATAGCATTATGATTAATAATCCCAAACACCCATTAGCTAAATCAGACAATTAGTCACATAGTCACACCACCAAGTATGGGGGTTTTAGCTATTCATCATAAAAAGTAAGAATTCAATACCTATTACATTTTACAGAACTGGGTATTGATTTCCAAGCTCTTAAAATGATTCAATGGCGCTTTAATTACAAAACCCAATTTGAAATTTACTTGAAATCTACTTGAAAGTCTCAAACCTCAACAAGAACAGTGTTTTTCGTTCTGGGTAAGAGTTTCCCAATGTTTGGATACATTCTCTCATTTCAAAACATCAATTTATACTGACCCAAAATTTGGGCTTCTGGGGAAAATTGGCAAGGAAAGTCGGGCTTCGCCGACTGATCGACAACTAGCCAATCGCCCCTGTCCATCGCTTGTCCGTGGAAGTGGCCGTGAAGATTACTTGGCCTGGTGGAGGCTTGGCCACAAAATAGAGCTACTGCCTAGAATACCACGGGCCGTAGTCCTCCTTCACGGACCGTCAAAGTGCCCTTGGTCCCTGACGGAGCTGCCCAAATTAAGGGGTTTTAAGTAATTTTTTATTAATGTTAATTTATGTGGTGTTGATTTTAAATGGTTTATATCATAAATTAAAATAGTTTTAAGTCTTAAAACACTTCATTTACTCCTTATTTATCCAAGACCCAAATCAAAACCCCCAAAGTTCTTCTTTCTCAATATTTCTCTCTCAAACTCAAGGAAGAAGAAGAACCGGAGCTAGGGTTTGGATTCAAGGCTTTCTTCATCAAATTTCTTGGGGAAATCTTAGTAAAAGGTATGGTGATCCTTCATCTAGGGTTAGTTTTCACCCTAGAGTCCATTTCAAAGAAGTTTTCAAAGCTTTCAAAGTTCATGAAAAACCAAGTGTTTTACTCAATTTCATGGGTTCTTTCTCCAAACAATTTCAAATGGTTTCTAATGTCATATATTGATTGTATTGATATTTAATTGATGATTTATGATGAAAATATTCTATGAACCCGTGATTTCTCTCAAATTCTAATTTGTGCCTTTATGAAGTTGGTTTGTTGATTATGAAGGCTTATGATTGTAATTTGTCTAAATTGCCTTGGATTATTGAATTGTATCATTATCTATGCCTTATTTATGGTGAATTGTTGGTGTGTTGATGATCTGATATTTATGGCCTTGAAGGGAAGGTTTGACTAAATTACATGTTGAAGTAGAATTGTGCTAGAGATGTTGATCCACTTGAAAGGAGGAGGTGTTTACTTACTAAGTATATGAATGTGAATTCAATGAGGTTGAGGTAATCATGTCTTGAAGGTAATTGTGTTTTTATTGAAAGTCTAATTCTCAATTTGACACTCATGTATAATGATGATGTAATGTGAAGTGTTGTCTTCTATATATGGTACATCTTGGATTGGTAGGCTTAGGCATCCTTTCTTGAGTAATGAATGTGTCTTGACTTGATGAATATGAATAGATAGGCTATGGAATTCCTTTCATATATGAGTGATGAATATTTCTTGACTTGATGGCTATGAATTGATAGGCTGTAGGCATTTTTTTCATAAATTATCTAATGTAATGAAGACTCTAGAATCGATAGGCTAGTGGAATATCTTTCTCAATGAGTCAATGTACCATGAATCGATAGGTTAGTGGCATTCCTTTCATGAGTATATAAATGAAATGAGGGACCATGATTCAATAGGCTTATGGCATTCTTTTCATGACGACCCTAGAGCTATCCTTGAATGTACCATGGATCGATAGGCTTATAGCATTCCTTCCTTGGTAATGATGTATCATGGGTCGATAGGCCTATGGCACTCCTCCCTAATATACTAATGTATTTTGAATGAATTTAGACTAAGCACCGAGTGGATATGGTTAGTGGGAAAAGTTCCCAATGTTAGGTTAGAGTTCCAAGGAACATCTTCCTATCCTAAACTATGTGCTCACATAGGATATTAGCCAGCGGATTTCATCGAAGCTAAGGTTTAATCCGAGCTAAGGTTATTGTTCTACCTTAGGCAAGTTGAACACCTCTTTACGGTGTTGGGCAATATGACACTGGATTCCATGTCTAGCTTGCATGGTCTATGTCAGTTAAACGATTTTTCCCATTATGTGAGATGTTCATTATGGTTTCTTGAGAGGTGCTATGAAGTGTAGGTGGTAGTATGGGATGCCATCTATACATTGCACGAGTACGCTTTGATATGATCATAGTGAGTTCTCTAAGTCCTAATGACTAATGTATGAAAGTCCTCTAAAGGAAGTAATTGAAAAATGTTGACTCTTAAATGCTTAATGTGAATTGCATGCCATACTTGGGTTATATTATGAGTTATTTTCCCTTGTCATGCCTTATGAAATGTTATATCTCTTTTATATGAATATGGTGTAAAGGTGAAAAAGAATGGATGGTAAGTTCACATTTGGTGACCTTAATGTGGTGCCTTGGTGTCGATGGTGGTATGGGATGCTATCCACACATTGC
Organism: Solanum lignicaule; assembly: GCA_029582545.1. NCBI lineage: Eukaryota > Viridiplantae > Streptophyta > Magnoliopsida > Solanales > Solanaceae > Solanum > Solanum lignicaule. The sequence continues at coordinate 26,670 of JAJOOF010004652.1, read as the reverse complement.
ACTAGGTATAGCATGAGGGTTACTTGAAGTGAAGGTCTAAGGTAAAGGTAATGGTTTACATGATGATACTATCTAAATGTGGTATTATGACTTGAATGATGATTATACTTGTATTGTATGTCTCTTATGCTATTGTACATGATATTTCTAAAAAGTGGCATAATTCATGGTTTCCAACCAAAATGTTCCTTTTAAAGCATGTTTTTGCATGGTCATCATACTTAGTACATTTTTGTGCGCTAACCCATATTTTCTTATTTTTACTACAAGTGTAGGTTCCGGCAAGCGATTGTTTCTAGCTAGATTGAAGAGCTTGGATTATTATTCCTCCAAGGCTAGAGTGGTACTTCCTCATAGGTAGAGGACAAGTGTCCTTCGAAGTTTCTTTCCCTTTTCATGTAATAGAAATTTAGGAGCTTTTCAATTGTAAAAGGGTCGTGTCCCTGCTTATGTTTTGAGATTTTGTCTAAGATGGCCATGTGAGACTTAGTCTTCTGTTGTGTCTTTTTAAAGGTTGTTTTTAATGAAGTTTGAATGTTTGGATTTAAATAAGTTTTTAATTCCGCACTATTTTCATTATTGAATGCAATGAATGATTATGAGGCTTGTATAAGTCCCCTTCGGGGTCGAGTACGCTGTGTTATGATTTGGGGGTTCTCTCGGGTCGTGACAAACATGGTATTTGAGCATAAGATTTTGGAAATGGTGTTTAGCATCAAAGTCTCACAAGCCACGTCTAGTAGAGTCTTGTTCATCGGTGTGAGTCGCGACACATCTATGAGTGAGAGGCTATAGGACATTAGAAAGTTACACTTCTTTCATATTCTTGAAGTCGTACCTTAGAGTTTAGTTCTTTAAGTGTCCTTTTCCTAATCTTTTCTCTTGTGTTTATAGGATATGAATACAAGGGATAACCCGAGGGGAGTGGAAGAGGAGATTGTTGATGAGGGATTTCCTCCCCAAGGTGAACAAGGTCTTCAAAGTGGCCAAGTCCCTCAAGAGAATGATGTTCCAGTGGTTCCCTCGGACATGACCAATGAAGAGATTAGGGTGGATTTTCTAACCCTAGATCAAGCCATGAAGGCTCAAGCTAATCGAGATGTGGGGCCTAGGGTAAATGCTAATGAGAGTACTGTGGCCTCAAGGTTGAGAGACTTTGTGAGGATGAATCCTCCGATAATTCTTGGGTCTAGAGTGGGAGAGGATCCCTAAGAATTCTTGGATGAAGTTTATAATATAGTCAATGCTATGGGTGTATCTTCTAGGGAGAAAGCAGAGTTGGCTTCCTATCAATTGAAAGAGGTTGACCAAGTGTGGTCCACATAATGGATGGCCAATAGGTCTTTAGAAGCGGGTCCTATAGAATGGGAGGGTTTTAAGGGAGATTTCCTTGGTAGGTACTTTCCCCGTGAGAAGAGGGAGTGTAAGGTTGAGGAGTTTATTAATCTTAAGCAAGGTACCATGAGTGTGGAAGAGTACTCCTTTAAATTTACTCTCTTATCTAAGTATGCTCCATCTTTGGTGTCCAATCCTAGGGATGATATTAGTAGGTATGTGATGGGTATATCCGATCTAGTTGAGGAAGAGTGTCGTACGGTGATGCTCCATAATGATATGGACATTTCTAGAGTTATGGTGTATGCTCAATCCATTGAGGAGTCCAAACTTAAGAGGAAGGGTAGGGAGTTGAAAAGGGGTAGGTCCGATGAGCAAGGTCAACCTAGGTTCAAGAAGAGGGATCCTAACCAAGATTCTTCTAGTGTTCCTAAGGTTAATGAGGGGAAAGGTCATGGACCTCCATTTTCTAAACTTGTTTGCACCACTTGTGGGAAGAGGAATCATGGGAAGTGCCTAGCCGGTACTAGTGGGTGCTATGGTTGTGGAAAGCGTGATCATCAAGTGAGAAATTATCCTACTCTTATGGCTAGAGGAAGGGAGGCCAAACAAGCTTCTTATACTGGCCCGTATCCTAATGCTCCAAAGAAGAACCATTTATATGCTCTTGAAGCTAACAAGGACAAATGAGCTAATCCAGATGAAGGTACTGGTAAGTTTTTGTTCCTTTTGTTGTTGTTCATGTTATCCTTAGTTGGGTTTACCCTTAAGTGGGGAATGGTATGTTGAATAGTAGGTTGTGGTGAGTTTTGATATCCTTGTCACTTTCTTCTATTCCTATTCAAGCTTGAGACCAAGAGTTCCTAGTAGCTTGTATCATGTTGTGGAGTCCTGTGTGAAAATGAGTTTCCATGTTCTCCTTATGATATGCATGTTTTGATGAGTTTACGGTATGGGGATATATGACACCAGATTCCATGTCTAGGTTTCATGGTCTATGTCGGTTAAACGCTTATTTCCATCATGTGAGATGTGCATTATGGTTTCTTGAGAGGTACTATGAAGTGTAGGTGTTAGTATGGGATGCCATCTATACATTGCACGACTAGGCTTTGATAGGATCATAGTGAGTTCTCTAAGTCTTAATTACTAACGTATGAAAGTCCTTTAAAGGAAGTAATTGAAAAATGTTGACTCTGAAATGCTTACTGTGATTTGCATGCCATACTTGGGTTATATTATGAGTTATTTTCCCTTGTCATGCCTTATGAAATGTTATGTCTCTTTTATATGCATATGGTGTAAAGGTGAAAATGAATGGATGGTAAGTTCACTTCTGGTGACGTTAATGTGGTACCTTGGTGTGGATGGTGGTATGGGACGCTATCCATACATTGCACAAGGTATATCATGAGGGTTACTTGAAGTGATGTTCTAAGGTAAATGTAATGATTTACATGATGATATTGTCTAAATGTTGTATTATGACTTGAATGATGATTATACTTGTATTGTATGTCTCTTATGCTATTGTACATGATATTTCTAAAAAGTGGCATAATGCATGGTTTCCAACCAAAATGTCCCTTTTAAAGCATGTTTTTGCATGGTTATCATACTTAGTACATTTTGGTGTGCTAACACATATTTTCCTATTTTTACTACAAGTGTAGGTTCCGGGAAGTGATTGCTTCTAGCTAGATTGAAGAGCTTGAATTGCTATTCCTCCAAGGCTATAGTGGTATGTCCTCATAAGTCGAGGACGAGTGTCTTTTGAAGTTTCTTTCCCTTTTCATGTAATAGACATTTAGTAGTTTTTCGATTGTAAAAGGGTTGTCTCCCTACTTTTGTTTTGAGATTTTGTCTAAGATGGCCACGTGAGACTTAGTCTTCCGCTGTGTCTTTTTAAAGGTTGTTTTCAATGAAGTTTGAATGTTTGGATTTAAATAAGGTTTTAATTCCGCACTATTTTCATTATTGAATGCAATGAATGACTATGAGGCTTGTATAATACCCCTTGGGGGTCGAGTATGCCGTGTTACGACTAGGGGGTGCTATCAGGTCGTGACATGGATCATCAATTTGCTTGCATCTTCACTGCACATTCTGTAGCATTTGGTGGCCTAACCCCTCTTCACTGATCCAATCGGCGCGTCGCCGATAGTGTTTATGCCTCGCCCAAGTTCTCTCATCTCTAAGGTTGTCATGCTGGAACTTTGGGCAGATTGAAGAGTCACTCGGTGATTTGTCGAGTGGTTTGGCGATAACCAGTATTGCTTTTCTTCACTTCTTCAGCTTGTTAGCTCATTTTTGCCTAATAGGGTCCTTACCTTGCTCATTTGCCTTCATAGGTGCAAATCAATACTTTAACATTAGTTTAGAGCATATATTAGGCATTTGAGGACACTTAAACTACCAAAACAGAACCCTAAATGAGTCAAAATATCAGACTCATCAACACCCCCAACTTAGACTTTTGCTTGTCCTCAAGTAAAATTTCAAGATCAATCGGTTCAACAAGTATGTCTACAAAGAGTGTTGCTTAAGATTCAACATGAATGCACACAAAAGGTTTAAATTACACATACAATGCTCAATTTTATATTCAAATATTCTAATTGTAACTCACCATTATCAAGTGTACTCAATCTCACAATGCTTGCTTCAAATGCAAGTTCAATGCTCAACAAATGTACTCAAATGTCCTCACAACAAAGATGATTCCATATTCACACAAAATTCCTCAAAAATTTAAGGTCCCGGAATCAAATACAACTCTCACACTCACAAAGATGAACACATGCATGACTCCACCCATAGGCTTGCCCTTTTTTTCCAATCAACATTTGATTCAGCTCACTAAAGATCACAAAGCTCTTTTTGAGGCTTGTAATGTAGCTGAGTGTCGAGGTATGTTCATTTAGGCTTAGTGGCTTCTACCTTCATGACGTATGGCCTGAAAATCACTTTTTTCTCCTTCTATTTCACATTCAAACATATTCATAATCCACCCTATTATTCAATTAAATATGAATTACTTGATACCCCATTTTGTTTCACTGTTTTCACATACTTTTGTTTCACAACTTTTTCTGTTTTTGAGTCCTTTTCTTTTCTTTCTTTTCTTTCTCTCTTTTTTTATATGGAGGGGTTCCAAATTTTTCAAAACAAACCATCAGAGGGGGAATCTTTACACTTCTTGACCTTCCTTTTTTTTCACCACACCCCCAACTTAGGCTTTTGGCCTAATATCACAACCCAGGTGTACCCCCTAGATGTAACAAGGTGTGTTAGACCCCGAGAGGCCTCATACATTAATTAATAGAAAAGTGTGGGAATTAAAACTTTTCAATACAATCAAAGTCTTTTATAAAAAAACGATCGGAAGTCTAATAACATTGTCTCAAACCATCTAAATAACATAAATCAACATGAATTAAGTCTTGGGTCACAGCCTGTACAATAGTCAAAGACATAAAGGAAAACATAAGGGAAAGTGGTGATCACATCCTCTAACCCAATGAGAACTCACTAAAACATCACTTCCTTGATCAACAACGAAGCTAGCCACGAGTGTGAGAATCAATATCGCCGAACCATACATTTGATAAGCATGTAGCCAAGAGTATGCGTTAGAACAATCAAGTACTAAATATGATGGCTAGCATAACAACGACATAATCATTAGTCCATATAATACATAAAGCATAAGCAAAATCAAAGCATAATAAGAATCATAATAAAAGAGGAACTCCCTTAAGTAACCTCACTAATCCTTAGCCAAGACTTACGTCATCCGCCTCTAGCCAAGTTTACATCATGGAAGGCATATCTAGCAACACTCCAAGTTAATCAACTTCATATCATAATCACATTAGTCATTATTACTTTTATAGACATGAGGATTCACCTCAATGCCTAGTTCATAAAGGCTAATGGGTATTCGCCTCTTGCCTTACTTACTTTTAGATCGCAGGTACTCGCCTCCACAATTTCATCATATGGTGCGGGTACTCGCCTCCACATCATTTCAAAAGGAGCATCGCTACTCGACTCCATGTCCATTCATCGTAGTAAAATCGTGGGGACTCACCTCTTGTGCAATTCTAAGGAGTATGGGAAATCACCTCATACCCTTACATATTGAGGTGAAAGGTAATCGCCTCTAGTCTCATCATTCATTGATCATTTTAGTCTAGATTCATTTTAGGTGAGCAATCCTTTTAACCTAGAATCATTCATGTGAGTAAACCTTTCACATTCATTTAATCATGCTTATCAATTCATTGTGGGAAGTATCGCTCCACATCATAACATCAATCAATCAATAATTCATAGTCTAGGCTTTACTCTCAAAGCACTATATCTCATGATCATCATCTATGCTTTACTCTCAAGAAATTAACATCATATTCATCATATATGCTTCCATCTAAAGCAATTCTAGTCATCAATCATCAATCCTATATGGAGATATCTAACCCATAGAGTTTCTCTCACATTTCATCAAAACCAACATATCATTTCAACCCTAAGATCATAGGATAGGCATGGGTACATGCAATTTCATCCTACATACATGCAATTATATTAATTCAATCATAAACAATCATAATCCACTCAATTGGATGAACATTCATCATAACCCACAACAATGGAAGTAACCCTAACTAAAGTTGGGGAAAGTTTTCTTCAAATTGTGGAATTCTAGGGGTCTCCATGGGAGGATGGATCCCATGGATGTAAATCTATCATACCTTAGTCACAAAGCCCACAAAAGCTTGAATATTGGGAGACTTGATCTTGACCTAGCTTCAATCCTTTTTCTTCTTCTTCCAACTTCTAGAGAGAGAATATTTGAGAGGGGATTTGGGTTTTTCTTTTGGGAATTGAGAGAATGACTTAATTGAATGAGTTTATGGGTCTAAAATACTTATTAGGTGGTCTAGGTCTAGGCAAAACGATGCCACTTCAATCTAATTAAAACCGAAAAAGACCCTTATGTCCCTAAAATAACTGTCAGCCACCAACAACGGAACCCCGATCGATGGACCATCGACTGACCTACGGTTCGTCCTGGTTAATCGTGGTTCGATGATCAGAGACTTGGACTTCAGGACCTTGGACTCACGGACCCTCGATTGAAGGACCGCCCACTGATGTATGGTCCATCCTGGTTAGTGGTGGTTCCTTGTCAGAGAGGTTCGCGTTGACCCATGACTTGCGAACCACGGACCGTGTAGTTCGTAAGTCCAGTGGTGGTTTTGGCTTGGGAGTGTGTTTGGTGGCCTCTTCCACGGACCTACCTACGGTCCGTGGCTCGACCTACGGGTCGTGGTTGGCCTGTGTGTATGACACCTGCAGTTCTCCAAAAGTTGCAACTTACCTCGCTTCGAATCCAGGGTGTTACATTATCTCCATCTTGGGATCATTCGTCCTCGAATGAGATTCTAAGCATCTTTCTAAAGGAAAAGACTCAAGACTAGCAGCTCATTATGCACACAACTAATCTATATGCACATAACTAAGAAAGAAACATAACCTCTAATCTCAACATACTCAATGCACCACAAGGGAGTAGGAACTATATCTAACTACCCAATATGCATGAAATTTCAGATTTCTTACACTTAAGGAGGAACTACCTTCTCCAAACTCAAAAGCAATGCTCAGCACAAAATCATGGAGCCTAAATGCAAGTTATGCAAAAATTACATATTGAAGGGTGGGAATCTCTACTCCAAGGCATGTTCTTCAACTCATCTCATGAAGTCTATAAGCAAATCATACTCAATACTCAACAATATGAAGAAAAAAATGCACATAAGTCATTTCTTTCAAACCTTTGGCTTTTTATGAACATGCAAATTTAAGGAAATCATGGACACACATGACTTCAAACAAAAGCAAATCAAGAGGAACTTATTACCTCAAGCTAGAATACGAGGAAAAAGATGAGGATATCGGGATATCATATCGGCCTCGGTCTCCCAAGTAGAACCCTCAACTAGATGGTTTCTCTACACTACATTTACGGAGGCAACCTCTTTGTTCCTCAATTTCTCAACTCGCATGTCTAAGATCTCAACCGGACCTTCTTCATAAGAAAGGTTCTCTTTAAATTCCAATCCTTCTAGGGGGACTATGGACATCGGATCTCCAAGACACTTTTTCAACATAGAGACATGGAAAACCGGATGCATTGATACCAAATAATTAGGCAAATCAAGCTCATATGCAACCTTACCAACACGTTTCAAAATTTGATATGGGCCTACAAATCGGAGACTAAGCTTTCCCTTCTTACTAAACCTCATTACACCCTTCATGGGTGAGATTTTCAAGTAAACCCAATCAACCACATCAAATTCAAGGTCTCTCCTTCTAACATCCGCATAAGACTTTTGTCGACTTTGGGTCGTTCTCAACCTCTCTCTTATGAGTCAAACTTTCTCAATAGCCTCATGAACTAACTCGGGTCCTATCAAAGCAACCTCACCCACCTTAAACCAACCTATAGGAGATCTACATCTCCTACCATAAAAGGCCTCAAACAGAACCATACCAATACTAAAATGGTAGCTATTATTATAGGCAAAATCAATCAATGGCAAATGGTCATCCCAATTACCCTTAAAATCAATCACACAAGCCCTCAACATGTCTTCCAATGTTTGGATTGTTTGTTCCGCTTGCCCATCGGTTTGGGGGTGAAAAGCCGTACTAAGCTTATCTTTGGTGCCAAGACCCTTTTGGAAAGACTTCCAAAACTGAGAAGTAAACTGAGTACCTCTATCGGAGATAATAGACAAGGGAACCCCATGCAATCTCACCATCTTACTCAAATACAACTTAGCATAGTCTTCCGTCGAATAAGAAACTTTGATGGGAATAAAATGGGCCGACTTCGTCATTCGATCAACTATAACCCAAATCGAATCATATTGTCGCTAAGTTCGTGGCAACCCTAATATGAAGTCCATATTCACATCTTGCCACTTCCAAGTAGAAATAATGATGTCTTGGGATAAACCTGCCGGTTTCTGATTCTGAACCTTCACTTGTTGGAAATTAGGACACTTAGCCACAAATCCCACAATATCATTTTTCATCTCATTCCACCAATAGATCTCCCGCAAATCACGACACATCTTAGTGGATCCCAGGTGAATAGAATATTAAGAACTATGGGCTTTGGCTAAAATTGGTTCCTTCATGTCATCCACATTTGGAACACATAACCGACCTTCATATTTGAAGATACGATCTCCCCTTTGGGAGAAAGCCTCAACGGAGTTTCTAAATATCACCTCTTTCAACTCTACCAAAGTTGGATCAAGACATTACTTTGCCTTGACATCCGTCACCACAGACCATTATGACCCTTATGAACCATAACACCACCCTTGGCGGAGTCTACCAATCAAACACCCAATCGGGTCAATCAATGGACATATCGGGCCAACTCTTTTCTATCATCATAAACGTATGCAACATTACCCATGGACAATCGACTAAGGGCATCCGCCACTACATTAGCTTTACCGGGGTGATAGAGAACACTCATATCATAATCCTTAATAATTCAAGCTACCTTCTTTGGCGAAGATTTAGATCTTTTTAGGTAACACATATTGCAAACTTTTATCCTCGGTGAAAACATCAACATGGACCCCACACAAATAATGCCTCAAAATCTTTAAGAGAAATACCACCGCCACTAATTCAAGATCGTGGGTAGGATAGTTCTTAATGGTTACTTTGTTCAATTGCCTATAATCAATACACATACAAAGAGAACCATCCATCTTCTTAATAAATAACACCGGAGCACCCCGTGGAGAGATACTAGGTCGGATGAAACCCTTATCCAATAAATCCCTCAACTAGTCCTACAACTACTTAAGTTCCGTTGGAGCCATTCTATAAGGAGGAATTGAAATAGGTTGCATATCTGGGAGAAGGCCAATTCCAAAGTCTATTTCCCTTTTGGGAAGAATAGCGGGTAATTCATCGGGGAATACTTTCGGAAACTTTTTTACCATAGGGACCGACTCAAGAATAGGGATATTTGAATTCACATCCCTCACCCTCATTATATGATAGACGCAACCCTTGGAAATCATTTCCGTAGCTTTAAGGTAAGAAACAAATTGACCTTTAGGCATAGAATTTCCTCTTTCCACTCAAGAATATGCTCACTTGGAAACTGCAACTTGACCACTCTAGTCCTACGATAAATAGAGGCAGAACAAGAATGCAACCAATCCATGCCCAAAATAACATTGAAGTCAATCATATCAAGTTCCAACAAATATATTATAGTGACTCTATGGGATAAAGAAATGAGACATCTCCTATAGACACTTTTAGCCACTACAAAATCACAAACGGGGGTAGAAATAGAAAAAGGTTTTAATAACACATCGGGAAGCATATCAAATCTCATAGCCACTAAAGAAGTCACAAAGGACAAAGTAGCACTGGGATCAAGCAAAGCATACACATCTTATTAAAAGGCTTTTAACATACCTCTCACCACATCTAGAGAGCTCTCTTGGTCACCTCTAATTTGGACAACATCGAAATAGTTTTGCTTAAGAGGAATCCCACTTGAGCCACTTGGACCGGATGAAGGGTAGGGTTGATTCCTACAACGAGTGCCTCTCTCATTTCTCGTAACCGAAAGGCAATCCCTTATTTTATGATTCATTTTACCACATCTGAAGCAAGCATTAGAGCCCGCTAGACATATCCCTTGGGGTTTAGGGTTAGACACCCTTTCATTTCTTGGCCTCGGAGGAGCATTTGTAGAACCTTGCCTAGAGAACTTTTGCCGAAATCTAGAACGACCCCGTCCACCAGACCTAGAATGTACAAAATTGTCATCATCCACTCTAGCCCTTTTTTCTTCCCTAGATCTTTCCTTGAGCTTTTCCTCTTCTATTAGTTGGAAATGTCCATGTCATAGACAAGCATAGCAGTGCGGCACTCTTTCTCCTTGTCAAGTTGCTCTTTTGTCATCCTGAAAGTTAAGGGAAAACTTGGTCCTTTTGAGTGTACCACGCCTGATTGATCTTAGTCATTTCATCAAGGAGGATGAGGCCACCTCAAATGGTTGTAACATTATCCCTCCTCGTACCAACTGGTGCCCTTCTCTTTTGTTCACTGAGTCTAAACTCTGGTAAAAATATTGAAGTATCACATCACCTGGGAGCCCATGAGTAGGACATAGTAATAGCAACTTGTGAAATCTCCGCCAAGTTTCATGAATTGGCTCCCCTTCTACCCGCTTGAAGTTTTGGATGTTGTCCGGCAATTTTACCATCTTTGAAGGTGGAAAGAACCTCATGTAAAATGCCTCGATCAGCTCCTCCCATGAATAAATAGAGTCTCTTGGTAGCCCGGCTAACCACTTGATTCCTCCCCCATTAAAGATAAAGTGAACAACCTAAGTCGCACTGATTCTTGTGAAATACCCTTGAGTGAGTAAGGACTACATATCTCCACAAAGCTATGAATATGTTCATGGGGATTTTCATGATCTAATCCCTCAAATATGCCTCTAGCTTGCAAGAGTTGTAGCGCTCTATTGGTCACATGGAATGCAACATGATTCTCACCCGGAGGTAGGTGAATAGCACCTACGCCCCTAATAGAGATTCATTGATGTGAAAGAAATCATCACCATTATTTTGGTGATCAAGTTGGTTCACGGTGCTTTCATTTGCACTCATCCTGTCACCTGATCACAACAGCTAACAAAACAAAATTAAGTAGATTCAACTACAACACAAAGAAATTGCAATTCAAACTTCAATAGAAGAATTCTAAACACCAATCCCTGGCATCGGCACCATTTTGATTAACGCTCAACCACACCTCATTTGATACTAGGTGTGGGCGATCGTAATCTAGTATAAAACCCAATAAGTGAGTTGGGGTCGAACCCACAGGGAGTGGTACAAGTTTGAATTCAATAATGAAGTTATAATTACAAATTAATCGGTTGTAGGAATGAAAATTATTGAAACAACTTAAATAAATTGAGGGGGTGACATGAATGTCAGATAGGGGATTTGGTCGTCAATTAGCAGCTAAACCAATCACAAATGACAAAGGAGAAATAATTAATTAAGATATACTAAGGGGTATGACCGACTAACTACCAATTTTGCTAAATGGGTGTTCGGTAATTACTAACGGTTTCTAAATCGTAGCGAGTAGGCTGGATCTTAGATGCAATAGCTTTCTCTCATATAGCTATTACGATTCGGGTACGGTCTCTTGAACCTTAGCAAGTTTCTCATGATAAACAACCTAAAACCTCACTTCACCTACTTTGTTGAGCTAGATAGGTAGCATTGAGCTTAGAATTCACTCCCTCGAGCTGAACCCACAACAACCCAAAGACTACAAATGTTAATTTATAACCTTAGCTTTACACCTCTCTCAAGCAAGAATAAAACACTAACAATATTGAAATGCACATTCTGATATATCAATTTAACAACAGTTATAAATCACACGCACTTCAAAATTGCATTACGATTAATAATCCCTAACACCCATCAGCTAAATCAAATAATTAGTCGCATAGTCACACCCCAAGTATGGGGGTTTTAGCAATTCATAAAAAAAAATAAGAATTCAATACCTATTACATTTTCCATAGCTGGGTATTGATTTCCAAGCTCTTAAAATGATTCAATGGAGCTTTAATTACAAAACCCAATTTGAAATTTACTTGAAATCTACTTGAAAGTCTCAAAATTCAACAAGAATAGTGTTTTTTGTTCTGGGTAAGAGTTACCTAATGTTTGGATACCTTCTCTCACTTCAAAACATCAATTTATACTAACCCAAAATTTCACCTTTTGGGGCAAATCGATGAGGAAAGTCGGGATTCACCGACTGATCGGCGACTTTCCAATCCCCCTGTCTATCGCCATTTTCTTTCGTGTTTTCATCTAATATGCACTGTAAATTTAGGCGGTCCATGTCGGGATCACCGCTGGATTCCGCGATGCGCCCTTTGCTCCTTAAGTTCGCCAATTTGCTTGCATCTTCACTGCATATTCTGTAACATTCGGCGGCCTAACCTCTCTTTGCCGATCCAATCGGTACGTCGCCGATAGGGTTTATGCCTCACCCAATTTCTCTTGTATCCAGGGCTGGTATGCTGGAACTTTGGGCGGAGTGATGAGTCACTCGGCGATTTGCCGAGTGGTCTTGGCGATCACCATAATCGCTTTTCGTCACTTTTTCAACTTGTTAGTTCCTTTTTGCCTAGTAGGGTCGTTGCCTTGCTCCTTAGCATTCATAGTTGTAAATCAACACCTTACAATTAGTTTAGAGCATAGATTAGGCATTTGAGGACTCTTAAACTATCAAAATAGAACCCTAAATAAGTGAAAATCTGAGACTCATCACCTCACAGTCCCAGAACTACGTGCCGACGTAGGTTCAGAAGTCCCCTGTTGGGTACCATATTTTTGTGATCATGCCTCAATCATGCCTTTTTACCCCTGGCAAGGTATATTGGCTCCTCTCAATAGGGGGTATACATCAGACTTCACGTTTAGCTCACGTAGTTTATGTCGGTTCATAGTATCTCCCACAGTCATACACTTATTGCGTTGACGATGTTATCAGCATTCACTTCAGTATTCAATTCTATCAGTTACATGATTCGTACTTTGTCATTGAATTTAGCTTGGATTTCACTTAAAATTTAGTATAGTCTACTTCCATATTCACTATTATATTGCTTAGTTATATCATTGTTCAACTTAGTATCTAAATCGTGCATGCTCAGTACATTCCAAGTACCTACGTATACTTTGCGCTACATCATTTTATGATATATGATCATGCAGTTAGCATCCAGATCACGCTTAGTTCGATACCAGTTCGACTTCAGAAGCTTCATTGGAGAGTCCTCATACTTCGAGGACAATAACATGTTTTTTCTTTTCGGTCTTTACTTTCAGTTTTCTTTATTGTCAGGGTTAGTCTGGGGCATGTCCCAGTAACTCAACTCAGTTAGAGGCTTTTCATGCATAGTAGTAGATTTAACTCAAGTTGTTAAGTGGTTGTGTTATTCATCTATAGACTTTTATTATTTTATAGTTACTTTCAGAATTGCTGAGTTTTGTTCCCTTTTCAAATATCCATTGATTTAGCTTATGTATAGTACATGTTATACTTATTTATTTTTAGTATGCTTGATATATGTCAGACTCAGAGTTAGCATAGGGTCACTAGTGATCTTAGGCCTTGTGTTACGTTTAGGGGGTACCCTCGGGGAGTTACAATCTTGGTATCAGAGCATTATGTTCAAATGTCCTAGGGTGTCTGAAATTCACACTAAGCAGAGTCTCAGTCGTGGGTGTGAAGTGTGCCACACCTATGATAGGGATGCTACGAGGTGTTCTAAGAAAAACTTCCCTTCTTTCTGTCTAGCTTGTGTTATAGAGTATAATCTCTATTTTATCTCATTCTAACACTTGCTATTCACATTATGTGAAAATTCCTCCCATTAGAGCTAAAACTAACGCTATGAATCAACTAGTAGATCGAGAAGACCCACTGATTAAGCAAGTCACACATGCCGGATTCGGGGCTGCTTTCCAAAGTGCTTGCTCGGGCCTTGACTGCTAAGTTCAATTAGTAGGTTGTGGCCCCAACTCCGCCACAAGGTAACACTACTTCAATAAAAATCCTGGACTTCACTTGGATGAACCGTTCAGGGTTTCATGGGTCTAAGTCTGAAGAGGATCCACATGCCCTTTTTAGTCTCTACTTCTGTTGGTGACCAAGTTATAGCTAGATGGGTATACTGAAACTGCCCTGTTAAAGTATCCCAGGAAGTCACCTCAGTTGACTTTGTAGAGTTAGAAATGGTTGATTTTGATATCATTCTGGGCATGGATTGGTTACATTTCTGTTATACATCTGTCGATTGTAGAACTAGGATTGTTCAGTTTCAGTCTCCAAGCTAGTGAGTCTTAGAGTGAAAATGTAGTAACTCACTTCTCGTAGGTCGATCTCTTGCCTTAAGTCAAGGAAAATGATTTCTAAAGGGTATATCTATCATATAATTTGGTTAAGGATTCAAACTCTGAAACCCCAATTTCTGAGTGAGTCCCAATCGTAACTAATTTTCCAAATTTTTTTCTAGAAGATCTTCTGTGAGTCCCTCCCGAAAGGGAAATTGACTTTGGAATTAATCTTATTTAAGATACCCAACCTATTTCGATTCCTCCTTATAGAATGGCTCTGGCTGAGCTTAAGGAATAAATAGAATAGTTGAAAGACCTAGATAAAGACTTTATCACACCAGTATCTCTTCAAGGGGTGCTCTAGTGTTGTTCGTGAAGAAGAAAGACAGTTCTCTCAATTGGGCATTTACTACCGTCAATTAAACAAAGTCACAATCAAAAATAAATATCCCATACCCAGGATTGATGACTAGTTTGACAAACTTCAGGGTGCTAGTTGCTTTACTACGATAGACTTCAGGTACGGCTATCATCAGCTCAGAGTGAGAGATAGTAACATCGCAAAGATAGCCTTCAGGACTTGTTATGGTCACTATGAATTTGTAGTTATGTCTTTTGGATTAATCAATGATCCTGCAGCTTTCATAGACTTAATGAACAGGGTGTTCAAGTAGTATGTGGACTTGTTCCTCATCGTCTTTATTGATGATATCCTTATTTATTCTCTAAGTGAGGAAGGGCATGCAAATCATTTGAGAGTTGTTCTGCAAACACTCAAAGATCGCCACCTATTCGCTAAGTTCAGCAAATGTGGATTCTGGTTACAGTCCATCACTTTCCTTGGTCATGTGGTATCCAGCGAAAGGATCTGAGTGGATTCTCAGAAAATTAAGGTAGTACAACACTGGCCCAGACCCACCTTACTAATATCAGGAGTTTCTTAGTCTAGTTGGTTACAACCAGAGGTTTGTTAAAGGATATTCATCCATAGCTTCCCCATTGATTAAATTAACTTGGAAAAAGGTAAAGTTTATGTGCTTAGATGAGTGTGAGAAAAGCTTCATAGAATTGAAGACCAGGTTGACTACAGCTCTAGTCTTGAATCTACCAGATCATTAAGATGGTTATGTTGTTTAGTGCGTTGCATCTAGGGTTGGCCTAGGTTCTATACTGATGCAAAAAGGTAAGGTCATAGCTTATGCTTCTAGGTAGAATAAGGTCCATCAGAAGAGCTACCCAACTCATGACCTTAAGCATGCAACTATAGTGTTTTCCCTAAAAAAATTGGAGACATTACTTATGTGGTGTTTGTGTTGATGTGTTCACAAATCATAAGATCCTCTAGTTTGTGTTCACCCAGAAAGAATTGAATATTCATTAGAGGATATGGCTTGAATTTCTCAAAGACTGACATGAATGTGTTTTACCATCCAGGTAAGGCCAATGTAGTGGCTGATGCCCTCAGCAGATTATCCATGGGTAGTGTGGCACATGTTGAGGAACAGAAGAAAGAATAAGCCAAAGATGTTCACCAGCTTATTCGCTTAAAAGTTTGCCTCATGGACACGTCAGATGGTGGTGCGATCGTTTAGAATGGATCAAAATCTTCATTGGTGGCGGAGGTTAAGGAAAAATAGGCTAGCGATCTTATATTGCTTTAGTTCAAAGGTACATTTCTATAACACCTCGAACTTAGAAAGAGCTAATTTCAGAAAGAACTAATTGGAAAGCGCTAAATTGGAAATTTGTACAAATTACTCTTACATTATGAGTTTTGGGTCAACTTCAAACAACCATAACTTACAATACAGGATGAATTAGGTTCCCCATAATATATCAAATAAAATATCTTTGAATCCTCTTTACAATGCCACCTAGTTTGCTAAATTTCCACTTTGGATGAGGGAGATATGCCTGTTTGAATTCAATCTATCTAGTTAAGAAAATTCATCCAATTTATGAGAGGTATTTTGGTCTTTTCCTTACTGCCACGTAGCATAAACATTTTTCTCACCCTTTTAGGGGTCTAAAGTGATTGAAGAAGGTTTAGTCATTCAAAACAAGCGAAGGATTTTTGAGGGGAGTTCAAGAAGAGAAAAGATAAAGTATTCAAGCGTGCATTCAAGAAAATCAAGATTTCACCAAGAACAACTGGTCTTCGAGGTATGTAAGCTTTCATAGTAATGGGCTTGTTCCCCCTCATGCCAATCATGTGATTTTCATCCATACTTTTGTTCTTGAGGTTGGTTGATTTGAATTCTTAAGAAATTTTGAGGTTTTAGCTTCGTCCCTTAACAGTGGAGTCTTGTTGAGTTCTTGAGGTGAGGGTCTTGCGAATGAGTGTTGTTGTTGACGGCTTTTCTGTGGATTTTCATTGTTATTGTGTTGGGTTTATGATTCTAAAGGATTTTGAAGGAAATCATTCGATTCTAGATGAGTTATGGTTTGGAATTGACAAGAAAAAATCGTCAAAATCTGCGCATGAGGGTGGGGTGGCCCGCCACCACTCTGCCAGAACATTGGCCTAGTAGTTTGGGTCCTGTTAGAGCGCGTCAGTTAGTGCGCCCCAACTACTATTTTAAGGTTTGGGGTCTAGCCCCCCGCACCACTCAGTGCACCAGGGAGGCCACGTCCCCTACCCATTCATCCTTCTTTGCGTGAAAGTTCCATCGAACCACACCTATGTTCTCTTCTTGATTTCCACACTTAAAATCTTCATCAATTTTTTAGAAACCCTATTTATCCAAATCATTACTCTTTAATTCAAATTTGAAAATCGAGAAAAGATTAAGAGTAAAGTTTGAGTAAAAGTCTTTGAGTCACTTTGAGAAGCCTTTTACAATATTTTAAAACTTGTTTTCATACTTTAGTACTTGATTATGAGGATGAGGAAAGTCGAGTTTTATTTTTCAAAATGATTATAAGGGAACTAAGTATTCCCAAGAGTAAATGTCTTTACATTTAAAATTAGAGGAAACTTTGATTTCCAAATGAGTTCATGAGGAGTTTTGAGCACCATCTCTTTAAGAGAACCTTTTTGAGTAATAATCTCAAAGTTTGAGGATTAGGAAATGTTTTTAAACATATGAGCATGAGTTATAGTATTGAGAGTAGTATTGAGCACTGATATGGGGATGAGTTCAGACAACTCAAAGTCCTCATAAACTAGGTATGCCAACATGGGTAAAAGGTCATACTTTTTAGATGATTCCTATTGATTTTAAGCATATCTTAGTAGATCCACTTAGTTTAGGATGTCTTATACTCCGACAAGGTATAGTACAGTTCTGGCAGCGTGTGTGAGACGTTGTATCATCACATAGCTCATAGTGATGGTTGTCGGTTAGAGAATCTCCCAAATAAGAGTAAAATATTTATAAATGTATTTTTAAATACATGGAGTTACTATTTACTATTTTGACAGCTTTCTTTATAATGCATCTTCATTGTTGCTTTTTTATTTAGTTGAGTTGAGTTGAGTTGAGACGAGGTAAGTATGTTCTTTTTATTCAGTTCAAGCTTATGTTTGTGCTTTAGAGTTCCCCTTGCATGCTCGTACATTCAATGTATTGACGACATTTCGTTTGCATCATTTTTTGATGTAGATATGGGAGTTTTGGGTAAACAACAGGAGAACCATTGACACCACTTCCAGTTCCAAAGTTGCTTTGGTGAGGCTCCTTGCTTCCAGAGGATTCCCATTTACTTTTTAGTTTTGTTAGGATGTCGTGGGTCTTGTTCAAACTTCCATCATAGTCATTAGTGACTTCATAGATAGTAGTGTTTTGAGGAGTATTTTCCATTTCTATTGTTAAATGTTTAAGACTTGAGTTGAACAATTAAGTTTTTGATCATTTCAGATTATATTGAGGTAAACTAATTTTAGTAATGATGTCTTTATAAGTTGAGTTATAATTGAGGTTCCTTTATTGTGAGAGTTGAGCCAGGCCAGGGGTTCTCTTGGGTCCCGCAACGATTCTCGAGTTCCATTTACGTCCAGGGTGTAGGTTCAGGGCTTGATAAGTTCATCAACAAAAAGTTGAGGTTTTCTCCCAAGGGGGAGATGGTGTACTTCGTTACAAGGGTTGCTTATGTGTTCCAAATGTGGGCAATTTAAGGAAACATATCTTCAAAGAAGCCCATAAATTTGTGATATTCTATTCATCCAGGGGCCACTAAGATTTGTTGTGATCTAGGGGAAGTCAATTAGTGGAACAACATCACATATTTTGTGGCTTAGTGTCCTAATTGCCAACAGGTTAAAGTAGAATATAATAGACCAAGAGGTCTGACTCAATAGATTTGGATTCCTCTATGAACGTGGGATGTGATAAATATGGACTTAATTATGGGTTTATCTCGTACTCACATACAACATTACTCCATTTTGGTGATAGTGGACAGATTTACTAAGTCTACTCACTTCTTGTCTGTCAAGACTACAGATTCGGGGGAGTGCTACACCAAACATTAAATCAATGAGATAGCCAGGTTGAATGGGGTTTTCCCTTGTCTTTCATCTGAGATAGAGGTCCTCATTTTACATCCTATTTATGGAAGTCATTTCGAAAAGGTATTGGTACTCTGGTAAATCTCAGTACAACATTTCATCCACAAATAGATGGTCAGGCAGAGCGTACCATTTAGACCTTGGTGGACATGTTGAGAGCTTGCGTGATAAATTTCAAGGGTAGTTGGGATGATCACCTACCTCTCATAGAGTTTGCCTATAATAACAACTTCCATTCTAGTATTTTGATAGCCCTTGATGAGGCACTATATGGGCGTAGGTGCAGATCTCCGGTGGGTTGGGCCAGATTTTGTTGATGAGACTATGGAGAAAGTTAAACTCATCATAGATAGACTAAAGAAAGCTCAAAGTTGTCAGAAGCCTTATGAATATGGGAGGAAGAGGGACTTAGATTTTGAAGTTGATGATTGGATTTTCCTGAAGGTGTCAACCATGAAGGAGGTGATGAGATTTGTCAGGAATGTGAAGATTAGTCCAATATATGTAGGTCCTTACAAAATCTGGAAATATGGTTGGTAATGTGGCTTATGAGTTAGAGTTGCCGACAGAATTAGCAGCGGTTCATCCTGTCTTTAACATTTCCTAGTCGAAGATGTGGGTGGGTGATCCAACATCGATAGTACCATTAAAGAATGTGGATGTGAAGGATAGTGTCACTTATTAAGAGGATCCAGTAAAGATTCTTGACTACTAGGTTCGGAGGTTGAGAAATAAGGAAGTCACTTCAGTAATGGTTTTGTAGAGGAGTTAGTCCGTAGAGGGAGCAACATGGGAAGTAAAAGCATTCATGAGAGCCAAGTATCCTCACCTCTTTCCTTCAGATTCCTTTTCAACTTGAGGAAATAGTTACTCTCCTGTCTATTAGTTTACACTTGTTTAATGCAGTATCAGTATCTTGTTCTCTCAGTTATCTAATATGCATTCCAGCATATTTGCATGTTCATGAAATTCAGTTCAATTAGATATCAGCTTCTAGCACTCAGTTGCTAGAGATTTTAGCTCTGTCCTCCAAACTCAGCTTGTTTAGCCTTCATTCGAGGGCGAATGATCCCAAGAGGGAGATATTGTAACACCTCAGAAATCTGCCTAGGTCTGAACCAAGAAAATAGGTGAACCACAAAGGTCCATGAGGCCCTACACGGACCTTGGAACCCCACACAACCTATTACTATGCTTGTGAAAGCATGTAAGAGACCCCCCAACAGACTGTGAGGAACCACAGACTACTAGACGGTCCGTGGAAACCCAATCAACCCATCAATTGTGTCGTGGAAACAATCCAGTACAACCCTAACTCACGGTGGTCTACATGGCCTATGGTGTTTCACACGGTCTATGAAGTAGACCGTGAATGGGGCAGTGCAACCTTATTTTTTGGGTCAACTTCAAACGGTCATATCTTTTAGCACAAAATCAATTAGGTGACCAATGACTAATCAAATTATAAAGATATTTCAGTCCTCTTTCCAATGCCATCAAATTTGCTAAAATCAAAGCTCGGAGTAAAAAGTTACGCTCATTTTAGTGGAGAACTGTTGGGCAGGGCTATAACCACGACCCTGTTGACAGGCCGTGGTCCTAATGACGGTCCGTCAGTCCCACTGTGGATGGAACTTCATTACTTTTAAGTTATGGTCATTTTGATCATTTCCCCTATACATTGGGTGCTTAAACTACATTTTTCAATGCGTACATTTTACTCAGGTTAAGACTAATAATTTAGTTAAACAATACCTAGAACCCTCATTCTCCAAAAATCAACCAACTTAGAGCGAAAAGAAGAGAAAGAGATAACCAGTTCTTTCAAGAACAATTAGAAGCGTTTTTCGAAGCTCAGCCTCGAAATCGAAAAGATTTCTCCATCGATTTTGTCACTAGATATGTGTGATTTCTCTAGTGGGTTTCTTTCACCTGTTCAAACCTAGGGTTTCTAGGTTTTAAAGATTTATTATGATTATGGCTCCTTTGATCGAAATAACTTGCTTCTTTATAGTTTAGTATAGTTCCATGCATATCACTCAAAACCATAACTTGTGTAAATTTATCCTATTTCTTGAATTATACTTGATTGGCGGATCAATCAAAAAATCATTCTGTAGAAATTGAATGTCATAACTTTCGGTATATTTATGTGCATTCCAAGATAGCATGTCAGCATTTTGAGCTACTTAGTAATTTATTGCATTTTATCTTTTAATTCAGTTAGGAGTAGACTTAGCACCAAGTTGGACTAGGGTTTAGCGTACCCTCACAATCCAAGGACTACGTGCTAACATAGGTTTTAAAGTGCCCCTCTGTTAGGCAATAGTTCTTAGTGATCAGGCCACAGTCATGACTTTATACCCCTAGCAAGGTATATTGGGTCCTCTCAATTGGGTGTATACATCGGACTCCATGTTAAGCTCACGTTGTTTAGGTCGGTTAATAGTAGCTTCCACAGTCATACTCTCATTGCATTGACCATGTTATCAACATTCACTCAGTATTCAGTTCAACATATTAGTTACATGATTAGTACTTGGTCATTGCATTTCGCTCAGATTTCAATTACACTTCAATACAGTCTATTTCCATATTCACTATTATATTGCTTAGTTATATCATTGTCCAGCTTAGTATCTATATCTTGAATGCTCAATACATTCCAAGTATTGATGCATACTTTGCGCTACATCATTTTACGAGGTAGGTTCAAGCACTCAACATCTACATCACATGTAGTTTGATTCACAGTCTGAATTCAGCAGCTTCAGTGATCAGTCGTCAAACTTTGAGGAGAATAGACATGCTTTACTTTTCAGTCTCTACTTTCAATTTTAATTTTTGTTAGAGTTAGCTGGGGGCATGTCCCAGCAAGTCAACTCAGTTAGAGGCTTTTCAAACATAGTAGTAGATCCAGCTCGAGTCGCTTAGTGGTTCTGTCATTCATAACTTGACTCTTATTATTTTATAGTTAGCTTAAGAATAGTTGGTTTTTGTTCCCTCTTCAGATATCCACTGATTTAGCTTCCGCATAGTACATGTTTTACTTAGTTATTTTCAATATACTTGTTATATTCCATACTCAGGGTTAGCTTGGGGTCACTCGTGATCCTCGATCGCATGTTACATCTTGAGGGTAGCCTCGAGGCATGACACAATTGAAGAATAATCTAAGAGAATCCATGAAGATTGAAGAAAACCCTAACTTTCACTTGAGAATCTAAGATTGAATAAAACCCCTATGGAGGAAAGGACTCCATAGGTTAATACTAACATACCTTAGAAATCAATTCCCAATAGCTATGGTGAATTGAGAATCTTGAAATGAAACCCTACTTTTTCTTCTTTAGCTCTTTATAGTATATTTGGGGGTGATCTTAGATGAAAATTTAGGAATTGCGGGAATAATTAAGAATAGAGAGTTTTATGAGTTAAATCAATTATATAGGTCTTAAAATAGAGGTTATAAAGACATAATTTACATACCAAACACTTAGGGGAAGTATTAAAATGACCCTAGCTCAAAACTAACGAAGTGACCTTTATAGGAGGCCACACAGACCGTTTTGGTTGCCCTTTTTAGGGCATCCTTTAACGGCCAGCCCACTGCCTCTAAATGGTCAGTGGTACCCTAAAAGGAGTGTTTAGGGTGTTATGAAGGGTCCCTGACATGTTTTAGGCTCGTGGACTTGCTCATTAGGTCACTTTAATCGTTCTAAAGTTCAAGGTGTTACAATTTCCCCCCTTGGGAACATTCGTCCTCGAATGGAACTCAAACTAGATTGAAAAAGGGTAGGAGAGAAACTAACAGCCCAACATGAATGCAACTTCATCCAAATGCACATTACCAATGAGGAACATTGACTCTAAGGTTAAACATATTCAAAAAATCATTTCATAAGGCATACATTCAACTCATACGCAAATGCACATAATCATCAAGCAATTAATCTAGCTAAATCGTATCTTCAAAAAATAATTTTTTTTTCATGAGCCTGCATGTATGAGAAAACATAAGAATGACTAAGACACATGAAACCAAAAGGCGGAGCCATGAGGAGCTTAGTACCTCAAGCTATAGTAGAATAGGAGGGAAAGAGATGAGGATATCAGGACATCATATTGGCCTCGGCCTCCCAATTTTATGACCTAAACTACACCTAGTCATAACATGGCGTACAAGACCCCGAGAGACCCTATACAAGCCATTATCATGCATATACAAGATAATAGAATCTTAAAGAGTTCAGAAGACATTTTTGATTAATAAAGAGTATGACGAAGGTAGCAGAAGTCTGACATATGTCTCAAATACATTAATTACAACATAAGATTCATTGGGACATAACACATACATCACATGAAAAATCATAAATGAAAACATATGAACGCACTAAATGAGTTTCGGTCCTCGGAACATGAGGACTAACCAATGTTTGTTCTCTAAAAGGGATCGCTAGCAACGGGTAAAAGAGGTATGAGTGTCGGACCTTACATTAGTGAAACAATGCAGGCAAGAGTATACGTTAGTGTCACAACCCAAAGTACATCCTCGATGTGACATGGCATATAGGACCCCGAAAGACCCTACACCAACCACTTAGCATGCATATACAAGATAATAAAAGTTAAAGAGTTCCATAGATAATTTTTTATATCCTAAAAGTTTGAACAAATGCAGAGAAGTCTAACATAGTCTCAAAGTCATCTATTACATCAAAAAGTGATTTGGATGTAACCCATACAAAACATATAACACTTAGAAAACTAAGAAAATAAGCGATAAAGAGTTGGGTCTCAGAATATGTGGACTCACCAATCTTCAAAACTACAAAGTACCAACTAGGCATGAGTATGCGAAATACGAGCTTCAGACCCTACATTAGTGAAACAATGTAGGCAAGAGTATGTGTTAGTACATAAAATTTACCAAGTATGATAGCAATGCATAAAAGTTAAATAATCATGCTAAAAGGACTTTTCATGACATGTAATGACCAAGTTAAACAATAAGATAAAAGGTAGGAAAACATAAATCGCGATCATGGTCAATGCAAGTTAAATCATCTTTAAAAAGAATGTGAGATACTTCTCAAAATAACCTTACTTCAATATTATATGAAGTAGAGTTAACCAACGTAAAAAATATGTGGGTTATAAAATGAAATCTGGTGTCTATCACACACAGAAAAAAGATGTCCTTACTTGCTAAGGTAAGAATCATAAACTTATAGCTTAAGTTTATCCACTAGCTATTGTCAATCTAAGACAAACCAATGGTGGCACATAGTTATGAGATATAGAGATTGCTACTAGAAACTTGAAATCTACTACGGGAGAGCTTCCATCTCAATATCATCTGTGATAAGAATAAATCCCACGTAAAAGTCATTAGTTTTAACTCATCTTATTACCCATGAAAGGACACATCAAGTAACATATCCAAGCTAGAGTTCATTAGAATAGCTCTTAAATTATGATTCAAAGTTTAGTTGAGAAAACCTTTCAGCTCTAAGAATCCTTTATGTGAGAAAACACTTTCACCGTCATGTATTGAGTTGTATGTGATAAATCCTTTCACAACAACAACAACAACATCATTATTGTTTTACTTTCAAAGAAACTTAAATAATGTTCATCAATTTCACAAAGAAACATGCATATCTTCATAAATCTATCTTTCATAGTTCAAAACCCACATCAGATCATCATAGTCTAGAAATCATGGGTCGTGTATGGATTCATGAGGGATTTAACTTAAAAGCATAAAATTATTTCAATTCATGCATAAAAAAGACATAAAAATATCAATTGGATCAACATTGAATGGAAATCATGACAATTGAATAAAACCCTAATTTGAATGGGGAATCTAACTTTACAAAATTGGTGATTTTTAGAACCCAGTGGAAAAAAGAGCTCCACAGCTTAAGACTATCATGCCTTGGAGTTCAAAGTGCACAAACTTCGGTGGTGAGTCCTCATAGTTCGTGGACCTATCTTTATGTTTTAAATTTAGTTAGATCATAATCAATTATTAGTATTTCTAGAGTTAGCTGGGGACTTGTCCCAACAACTCATTAGTATTAGAGGATTTCATAAATGGAGTCACTATTCAGTTTGTTTGGGTTGTTCCCTTGTTCCGGCAAACCCCACTGGTGGATCAGCTGCAGCCAGGGTTCATAAGTTTGTTCATATGTATCTGCCAGAGTTTCTACGGTCAAAGGTTTGTGAAGACCCACAAAACTTCATTGATGAGGTCAAGTAGATTCTTGAGGTAATGCAAGTAACTGGTACTGATAGTGTTCAACTAGCATCCTACCAACTTAAGAATTTGGCTCATGTCTTGTTCACATCGTAGAAAGATAATAAGGTTACGGATGCAGCTCCTGTGATGTGGGATTATTTTACTGTAGCTTTTCTAGACAGGTTCTTTCGGAGAGAATTGAGAAAGGATAAGGCCCAAAAGTATATTAACTTGAGGTAGGGTTTGATGTCAGTCCAAGAATACGGGGAAATGTTCACCAGCTCTCTAGGTATGCTCAATATATAGTGGCTAATCTGAGAGCACAAATGAGAAAGTTCTTGTTTGGAGTATCTTATCTTGTAAAGACCGAGTGTATGAATGCTATGCTATTAGGGGATATGGATATCTCAAGCCTAATGACCTCTGCTCAGCAGGTTGAGCGAGATAAGCTCATGGAAATAACTAAGGACAACAAAAAGGCTAGAATTGGCAAGTATGAATATTCTCAGCAGAGGTTAGGTGGTGGAAATTACTAACAATTTTAGCAGAGGCCTGCAGCTCATGCACCTCAATCAGCTAGCGCTTTATCCCCCAGGTTTTGACAAGATCAGAAGGGGAGGGCATTAGGCTCTAAGTCTCAGGGAAGTACTTCAGGTCATAAGACTTTTCCATCATGTCTAAAGTGTTGTAAGAACCATTCGAGTGAGTCTTTTGCTGGTAGAGAGAGGTGTTTTGGGTGTGGTGAGTCTGCTCATAGGTTGAAGGATTTCCCATCGACCAGGCAAGGACAAGGATGTAACAAGGCTCAGTGTACAACTTCTGTAGCGCCATTAGGGTGCCTCATCTCGTACATGTGGTGGTCAGCTCCAGAACAGGTTGTATGCTCTTCATGTTTGTAACGCTCCGAGCTACCCCGAGACGCAGACACGGGACCTAGGACCACAAGTGATACCAAGCTAACCCTGCTGGCATGATCATGAGCATACTAAAGATAATAAACTGATGTGGAAGCTAAATCATAAATAAAATGAAAAGGATGGCGAATACCCATATACTATAACTGAATATATCAAATCTGAGAGTTTAATACAAAGTAGATATTAACTCAATACTAAACTGAATCTAACTATGTCTGAAATAAGCCTCTAAACTGACTAGAAATGTTGGGACATGCCCTAACTAGGTCTAGCAAAACTGAAACTAAATACTAAAAGCGATAAAGATAAACAGGTCA
This sequence comes from Solanum lignicaule, assembly GCA_029582545.1. NCBI lineage: Eukaryota > Viridiplantae > Streptophyta > Magnoliopsida > Solanales > Solanaceae > Solanum > Solanum lignicaule. The sequence goes on along the minus strand of JAJOOF010004652.1, from coordinate 337 downwards.
CTGGTCCTCGAAGAATGAGGACTCACCACTGATGGTGCTGAACTGAAGATCGGGAACGACCTAAGCGTGATCTGGATGCTGAGAACCTGAACCTACATCACGAGAAGATGTAGCACACGTATGCGTCAGTACTTGAAAGGTACTGAGAATGCAAGCTAGAGTAAAGATGAAAGAACATATAATTGAACAAAGCAATAAAGCAATGAAATAATCTGAACATGATATAGATACTGAATACTGAGCTAACTGAATGCAATGACCAAATTTATAACATGCTGAGATTGAATACTGACTGTACTGAAATATGGTCAATGCAATAGAGTCTGACTGAACTGTG
>JAJOOF010004651.1:0-66244 GCA_029582545.1 Solanum lignicaule | reverse complement strand
TTTAATTTACAATGTTTTTAATCGTTAATGTCTTTAGCTACAACTAGTTAGAATTAAATTTTATTTTTCTATTAATTCTCAAAACCACTCTCTTGGGAATGATCCCAACCCTTGGTTGGGTTACTAAACTATTGTACGATCGTAGACACTTGCATCGGAAGTTGTGTCTTGATTACGCAAACATCAAAATGGCGCCGCTTCCCGGGAGTGGTGTTACTTGAGAATTCTTAGATTAGTAATTTTTTTGTTCTTCTTAGTTGTAGATCACTTAATTTTTAGTTTTGTATTTTGCTTGTTTGAGCTTTGAAACAGAGAAGGGGAGGGTGTCAAGCAGTACTCGTGAGCAAATGGAGTTTCCTTCATTAGAAGTAATGATGTTCAGGAATCACATTCTAACCTTCTAACAATTAGAAGGTGAACGGATTCATAAAGCATGAGCAAGGTTTAAATCGCTTCTGATTCGATGCCCCACTCATGAAATTCCCGATATAGTCCTCTTAGATTACTTCTATAAAAGTCTTGGTCCCAAAAACAAAGCATTGGCTGACCAACTCATTCTGGGTGGTATTACACAACACCCTTATGTGATAGCAGCCCACCTGCTTGATCTCATGGCTGAATCAAACCAAGAAGTAGAGAAGGACTTCATGTTGGCCGCGCTGATGACTCAAATTGATGAGTTGGCCAAAAAGATAACGGAGATTGAAGTCCAATGCAAAAGAAAAGACAGATACGTCCCCCCTCATGAGCGAGGAAAGCCCAAGGAAAATGAGGGTAAACGTGTCGAAGAAATGCTCTCAATCATTTTCAACAAGGTAAGTGAGCATGATAGAGTGCTGGAAGAGATGAATGAGAACATCGAAGTGATGAAACAGATGATTGGTTCTCATTCCAGATCCATTCAGCTGTTTGAGAACGTTACGGGTCATGTGATGCCTCATCTCCATCCGCCACAAAGCAGGGGGTTGCCAAGTGATGTTTTGGCTAACCCCAAAAGTGAAGTTTAGGTGTTAACCTGCGTCGTGCCACAACGTTAACTAAGGCGCTGTTTGGGAGGCAACCCAAAACCCTTTATTGCTTTATTATTATTTTAGAAATAACGGTGTGTTGAATGAACATGTTAAAGTGTGGAGAGTGTGTGGAAATCGCGTTTGGCGAGCTAATAGTTCCATTCAGCGAATCGTCGAACATGTTGGCGATTCTGATGAAAACCGCCGTTTGGACCTTCACTTTGACTGAAGGTCCTGTAAAACTCGGCGAGGTAAATGACCATTCGGCGTGTCGCTGACTGGATCAGCGAGTGCGACTAATGTCGTCGAATAGGTGCGAACTGGACGGTTTTTAATGGCCAAAGGTCCTAGAATTTGAAATCCTTCACTTTCCCTCGCTTTTAATCTTCACAAACTCACACCAAGGTAGTATTTCCAATATTCTTATATTCCACTAGTATTTTGGTTGGTCGATTTGTGCTCGGAGTTGGATTTCTTTGATGTCTAGCTTTTTAATCACATTTTAATCGGTATAGAAGGTTAGTTCTCCAAACCCTGAGTTTACTTTCGAATAGTTTGTATTTTTTTGCAATGATCGTATCTTATTGATGTGTCCTGGGCCACTCTGATAGGATTAGAATGACTAAATGCCTATTTTAATTTGAAAATCATGCCCGTATAGTTTGATTGTCGAATTCCCATAATTTTCATGCTTTCTAATGAATTGGGTTATGATTGTGTGTCGTTAGATTAACTGGGTAAAGTCTAAGTAGCCTACATTTGCGCTAAATGTCAAAAAATTTGCTCAAAGATAGAACGGGCAACACCGCTCTTAAGAACAAATATCGTCAAATGGCCAAATTAGGTAAATCTGGGAGAAATCTGAGTATCTCGGGGAAATGGGTAGTGCGGGTCCTGTTTGAATTTCGTTAGTGCATACTTTGATTTTGTTTTCGGGGTTTGCGGGATTGATTTCGAGAAGGTGGATTGAAAATGGGCACGTTGGACCATTTGGCGAGCTGGGTCGAGCTCGCCGAATCGTTCGGCGGTTCGCCCAATGTCTCCATCTCACCCTTAATATCGTGGCAAATTGGATGTTTGAGTCTGTAACTTTTGGCGAGAAGTCATGGGACGCCGAAAGCACTCAACGACTCGCTGAAAGTACTCTTGATCGTCCTTTGCATGCTATTCTGACCCCCTTAAGCACTGTAACATTTGGCGGACAAACCCATGCTCGACGAAAGTAGTCGCCGAGTCGTCGAAAGGACCTTTCCATTGCCGATTTGCTATAATTTGAAGCCAATCCTTTCGACGAGCTCTAGTTAGCTCGCCAAAGAGGTTTGGCGACTCGCCGATCCATTTGGCGAGTCTTTCTGCAGTAGATTACTTGTGCTTTTATTTGATTTTTCCCCTAACTCTTACCAATCTTTTGCAGATATGACTAAACCTAACAAAGCATGTAGCAACACACTACCCCGAGGTAAAGAAAAAGGGATCACAATCAATGAGGACGTAACTGCATCCAGGAACAAGGCTACTAAACTGTCCACAACTGGTGGAAAAGGCAATGGGAAGGACAAAATCGTTGAGCTATCAGATGCAAGTTTCGACAGTACTGGATTTTACACCAATGACCCAACAACATATGACAGTGAGAGTGTGGGTTCTGATAAAGATGAACTGATAGAGGCATGGAGGAATGAGTTACGATCTAAACAGCTGAAAGACCCATCTCGGATCAGAAATCCTCGATCCACCACTCTGACTCCTCCAGTTCCAGAGCAAGCAATAATACTGGCACCTCCAGTACAAGGCCCCCACCTAAATCAATGAATAGACTAAAGTCTGAGGGGCTAAGAACTATCATTGAGGAAAAATGGCTGTTCATAAATGGGGTGATCGATAGGCATCCTGAGATAATAGAGTGCCTGAAATTTCACAAATTTCAAATCTTCACAAAACCCCGTGACTCTTACATACCAAGTTGGGTCAGAGAATTTTACAATGCATTGGTACCTCAACGGAAGAGGCTAGTACCGTCTTTCAAAGCAGTTGACTACGTGGTTGTCAGAGGAAAGAAGATAGCTTGTGACAGTGAGGCTATCAACACAGCCTTGGGTATGTCTAATAAGATTAATGAGCAATGCCAGCACAATGCATTGGTACCTCAACGGAAGAGGCCAGTATCGTCTTTCAAAGCAGTTGACTATGTGGTTGTCAGAGGAAGGAAGGTAGCTTGTGACAGTGAGGCTATCAACACAGCCTTGGGTATGTCTAATAAGATTAATGAGCAATGCCAGCACTTGATCAGAATAGAGAAGCTGGATGAGATGAAAAAGTGGTTAGCCCCACTAATCTCAGATGATAATGATCCGAAATGGTTAGCAGAAGGAGTTTCGATTGCAAAGAAAGATCTGAACGTAGTTGCAAGATACTGGTTCAGGTTCATCAGCAGCACAATTATGCCATCACATCAATCCTTCGCCTTGCTAAGTCATCTTGTCTTGGATGCATCATTGAGAAAACCAAGATAAATCTAGGGATAATCATTGCTTCTGAGATTCATATGCGTGCAAAGCAGAGCCAGACATCTCTCCCTTTCCCGGTATTAATCACTACATTGTGCAAAAGAGCTCAGGTGCCTAGAGATGCAAAGAAGGATGTGGAATTGGTTGCCACCGCCTCCATCGATATCCGAAAGATCGAAGTCGAATATCTTAAGGACCAAGCGAAAAAGAAGCAGAAGGAAGCTGTGGCCACTGGATCTATACCTGCAGAGGTATTTTTGCCTATTCTGGCCCCTGGGCCTTCAGGTAATTCTGACGCTAGTACCGCTTCTGCTGACCCTCCTGGTTCCTCTGCTGTTGTGTTACCATCTAGACCTACTGTTGATGTTACCTTCTGTAAGCCGATCACTCAGGCATCCTTGATCCAGATGGGAAAGCTTGCCCAATCTACTGATTGTCGGGCTGCCAACATAGAAAGCTCCATTCCAGGCATGATTCAGGCTGCCCTCGATGATGCTGTAAAACTACTGAGCACTACTATTAATGCTTTAACGTCCAGTATAGTAGTGTGTGAGCGCGACCAAGGAGCCACAGAGGAGGTGACAGCCTTAAAGGCCGCCATTGTAGAGCTGAGGAAAGATGTGGACTACCTAAAGTCCACCGATGTGTCTATTATCTTTGGAATAGTGAAAATTCCAGATGTTCCCGAATGCCTCAGACCACCACATGACATGGGGATGGAATGGAGCATACATCCGATCCTAAATTAGAGGCAGAGACTAACGAAGAGATGTTTGAAGGAGCTGCAGCGGACGACATAGCCGAGACTGAAGAAATCATGATAGATGCTGCTGTGCAGCTTTCTTGGCAAAGGCTCATGCTGCTGGATCCAGTGAAGCTGGCCCTTCGGGGGGTCACTCCGGGCACTGATGACTAGATGAAGTGACTACTTAGACAGGATCCCCTCTTTACCTTCCTCTCTGTCTTTCTTCATTTTACCTTTCAGATTCTGTGTTATTTGCATTTGAGGACAAATTGCTTTTATTTGTGGTAGGGTGAGGCCCATCTTTTGTGTGCTACTTTTGTTCGTGTTTTGTGTATATATTTGGGTTGTTCTGCTTTAAAAATTGTGTTTTTTCTATTTCTGTGGATGATTGAACTTATGGCTCATTTTATTTATTTTATTGCAAAATGATTTTAACCCGTTCGAAATTTTTTGCCACCTTTTGTGTGATGAATGTGGCTGTTCTTTTGTAAAATTTAAGTCTCGATCCCGATCAATACCGATGACATGAATAGTGCTCTTAATAGAACAAACATGAATGCACGGCTACGATGAGGCCAAATGAAGTTGCATAGACAATATGTGAACTCTTTGCATCTCGTTGTGATTAGCCATTTATCAAATCAATTCTCTTGTGATGACCGTTGCACTCTAGAAAAAGTGTGGATTCTTGTTAGACTTAAATGTCGATGCCTTGTGTGATAAGCTTACCTGGAACCATGCATGACAACACCTAGAATTTCCCTTGTTGGTCCGGTTGACTAAGTAATACTTTCTCTTGATATGATCTCAGGCAACTTCGAAGAGTGTGAACCAATTTGACATATACCTCTTTTGTGACCTACCTTGTGAGCGTGTGATTCTCTTTTGAACACCCTTTGAGCCTTACCCTTCTTTGGAATAAATTTGATGAAAACTAGACTATTCTTAATCCATTACCTATAATCCTCTTGAATTGTGGTTAATTGAACAGCCAACTTAGGCCCAAAGCCTAAGTTGGGGGTGTGGTGAAAAAGAAAAGGGAAAGTCAAGAAGTGCAAGGAAAGTCTCCTTTAACCCATGATGTTGAGAAAAATGGAACCCCTCCATATAAAAAAAAGAGAAAAGAGAAAGAAAAAGAAAAAGAATGAAAAAGAAAGTTGTGAAATAAAGTACAAAAGAGATGAGGTTTCCAAACAATCCATGAAAAGTGAATAATATGATGACGTATGATGCACTAATGAAAATGATGAAGGAAAAAGAAAGAAAGTGTTGAGAGCACCATATTTCATGAGGATAAAAGTCACTGAGCCTAAATGACCATACCTTTACACTCAGCCCCCGTTACAAGCCTTGTTAAGACCTTTGAGATCTTGAAAAAGTTGAAACAAATGTTGATTGGAAAATATGGGCAAACCTATGGGTGAAAGAATGCATTGTGTTCATCTTTGTGAGTGTGAGCGTTGTATCTGATTCCTGAACTTTAAATTGATTTTACCTTTGTGTGTGAAAATGGAATCATCATTTGTGTGGGGGCATTCGAAGGCTTTTGATGAGCTTGAACTTGCATTTGAAGCAAGTATTGCGAGCTTGAGAATCTTTGGTAATAGTGTGTCACAACTTGAATCTTTGAGTATACAATTGATCTTTGCATAAGTAAATTGAGTCTTGTTGTGTGCATTCATGATTGAGTCTTGTGTAGTACTGTTCGAGACACCCTTTTTGAACGGCTGAACTTGAGTTCTCTTGAGGACAAGCAAAAGTTTAAGTTGGGGGTGTTGATGAGTCCACGAATTGGACTCATTTAGGGCAATATTTTAATAGAAATTGTGTCCTCAAATGCTTATTTTATCTCAATATCGGATGAAAACCCTTAAGTTTCAGGTTTTGATATTTGAAGGAAAGCATGGACACTACGTCACAAAAAGGAAGAAAAAGGCTATAAAGAACGAAGAAATGAAGGTCTGAGGATCGCCGAGTTCACTTGGCAAGTCGCTGAAGGGTCTTACTTCGCCTTTTGTTCCAGTGTGCTGAGCCATGAAGGAAAGGATCAAGTAGGCGGAAAAAGGGAGCAGTCAGCGCATCGCCAAGAAGTTCCGCGAAGCAATACCATGTCGTCCAATGACCTAGAGCACGATGATGCTGAAGGATGGTGCAAGACGGCGATGAACTACACCAAAGGGCGAATCGCCGAGTTGATCGGCGATTCCAACTAACGACGCCGAATGATCCGCTGCAGCACAAATATGTGAAAGCTATAAATACTAGTTAGATATGTAGTTTTAAGAGCCGAACACTTATTATAATTTTCATAGAGAATAGTAATTTTTGATATTTTTGCTCTAAGTTTGAGAGGGTTTTGAAGACTTGAAGTTCCAAAGGGTTTCATCTTCAAGATTTGGATTTGGATATCTTGGATTCTTCAATTTTAGCATGTATCAAGACTTAAATCTTCATACCCATTTGAATGCAAGCTCAATTTGGTATAAATTACTATCTCTTATACATGTGTGGCTAAAACCCCCAATTCTTAGGGTGTGATTTAGCGAATATAGGTTAAGATAATTGTTGAGTCTTGCTTGCTGATAGTTTATTCATAGTTTAAATGTGATTTCGTTTAGTGGTTGTGGATGAATTTAATGAATTTGTAGTCGCAAATATAAGTTTATTTATGTGTTTTCGGCTTGCTCGAGAGAGAGGTCGTAAAACTAAGACCACTAGATTGATGGCCAGTGTGAGTGGGTCGACATGAGGTTCAACTCGAGAGAGTGAGCCCTAGTCCTATGTCCACACACTTAGCTCGAGAGAGTGAGTGGGTTAAGGCGTAGGCTGGACTTCATGCGGCAAGTGGGTGTCCGAGAGGAACGCATTTGAAACGGGGTAAGTTGCTCGAGAGAGAGCTTATCCCCCTTAAAGTTTAGCCTAGTCACAATTATTCTATGAATCTTCTATCGAAAACATGTACCCAATAATCTAGCTTAACCCGTAGTCCCGTCACATCCGAAGGATCCCCTCTCATTACTTAGAAACCCTTGTTTATTTTGCTGTTTTTACTCACTAGTGACAAAACCCCATTGTTAATTAACACTCTTGTGTCCCCCTTTTTAATTTACAATGTTTTTAATTGTTAATGTCTTTAGCTACAACTAATTAGAATTAAATTTTATTTTTCTATTAATTCTCAAAACCACTCTCTTGGGAACGATCCCAACCCTTGGTTGGGTTACTAAACTATTGTACGATCGTAGGCACTTGCATCGGAAGTTGTGTCTTGATTACGCAAACATCATGGACTGGCACTCGAGAACCATTTCTGTCCCCAAGCGAACCCTTGGCCTGGCTAGACTCTCAGCAGAAGACTCTACACATTATTATAATGATCAAATGTACTTATAAAACAATTTTCTCAAATTAAACTCAGAATGTTTAAGGATTAAACATTCAAATAGCCATAGATGGCAACTCAAGTCTTAACACAAGAAATAAGAATGTAAAGACAACTGAACTACTAACTGACTGTGAAACCTCTAAAATAAGGAGGGATGTCGGGACAAGACTCTCGATCATCCTAACAACTAAAGTACTAAAGCAATCTAAAAGGAGACCTTCGGAAAGCAAAAAGGCTCACCAACTGACTCTGAATGCTCAACTGGATCAACGAGGCGCTGGATGCTAATCCTGGTTACCTATGTCTGCATCATAAAACGATGCAGGCCAAATGGCATCAGTACATTGAATGTACGAGTATGCGAGGGGAATACTAAACAAGACTTAAGCTTGAAAGGAATCTGAAAAGAGAACTTACCTTGGCTTTACTTAACTCATGAATAACTCAACTCAAATGCAAAGTAAACAACAATAACGGTGTAGTTGTACAAAGCATTTAAAATAGGAGGTAGCAACTCAATTTGTTAAAGAAATACAATAACAACTTAGTTTACATGTAAAGTAATATAATATTGTGAGAGTTTCTTTAATCGACAACCACCACTATGAGCCTAAGTGATGATATAGCATCTTGCCCACGCTGCCAGAACTGTTCTATACTTTGCCGTCATATAGAACGCCTTAACTAAGTCGATCCACTAGTCTATGCTAAAAAACACTAGGAATCATCTAAAAAGTATGATCCTTTCTACCCATGATGGCTACATGGTTTATGGAGATTTGAGTTATTATGAACTCGCGTCCCCATAACTGTGTTCAATACTACTCCCAAAATATACTCAGCTCATATGTTTTAAAAACAAAGCTCTTTCTTTGGTTTGAGATAATTACTCAAAAACTAGCCCAAAGGCTCTCTTGGATCGGTTTTTCCTTTCTTGCTCAAATGTGAAACATTTTAACTCATGGGAATACTTAGTTCCCGTATAATCTTTGAGGAAATGAATTTTGCTCTTACTCTTTACTCAACTCAAAGCTTAAGCCTTAAAACAAAGTTAAAACGTTTGTAAAAGACTTTTGGAAAACTCTAAGAACTCCCTAGACTTGCTTCTTAACTTTCCTTGAATTTGAATTTATGGATTCAAAGATTGTGATTTGTGATAGGAAGGATCTCATGATGTTTAGGAGGGCTTTTAGATAGTTAAACATGAGAAACGATCAAGAAATCACTGTCTGGAAGCAAGTCCGCGATGCGGAAATGCATTTAAATATTTGATCGCGAAATTAATTTCGAAACAGAGGAGTTTGCGTCACCTCCGCGATGCAGAGGTATTTTTGTACACTGGGGGAGCAAGTCCGCAACGCGGACTTGCGTTCCAAAACTTGCTCAACTTTTTCCTTCTTTTTTTTCTTACCCCAATTTGCCTAAATTCGATTCTTTTTTTCAATCCCTCTTTAGATTCAAATACCCAGTATATGTACACAAGATTCTAACTCAAAAGAACTCTTAAATCAACACGATTCCCTCAAGAACTCCACAATCCCATCAAATCTCAAGAACTAAAGCAAATTTCAAGAACATACTTCAAGAACATCATACCTTCAACTTTCTAGAAACGAATTTCACTGAAACAAACATGATTGGTGCGTGGGTGAACGAACTCAATGCTATGAAAGTCTCACATACCTCGTAGGATTGAATTCTTGGTGAAATCCACGACGAAATCTTATGGTCTTGATGAAATCCTGACCTTTTCTCATTTTTCTATATTCTTAAAGCCCTAGCGTGATTCGGTAAATGCGTAAACTGAACTAACTCAGTTTAGACCCCAATTAAATTTCTAAAAATTAAATAAATTAATTGGGTATGGAAAGGACCATAGTACCCTCCTAAAATCTGGTTTTGACTTTCCTTATCTCGACAACCCAACTTCAAATGGTCATATCTCCCTTATACAAACTCAAAAATGAGAAAACTCGATAGCGTTGGAAAGATAATTCAAATATATTTCCTACGGTATCTTGTAGAACACCTTACTCATCCTGAACTAGGAGTTATAGTCATTTGAAGTTGACCATAAACTCAAACTTAACTTAACTTAACCAATTTTCCCAATTTTTCTTTCTTTCCTAAAATGACTCTTTCCAATTCTAGCTCTTTCTAATTCTTTCAAATAGCGAGATGTTACACTTAGCTATCAATAAAAAATGTAAGTTTATAAAGTTAACACTTCATCATATAAAAAACAATCATATTTGAACATGATAGCAAAAACAATCCATAAGAAAAGCTACAATAAATATTATTTTTAATAAAGGAAAAAAGAAAAGATTATTTTATATGAACTCTATTTTAGAAAAACATAGAAAAACCCAACAAGTGAAAGAGAAAAAAAACAATCAACCTAGGGAGTAAAGGAGAAAAAAGATAAAGAAAAAACTAGGTGAATACAATAATAAATAAGGAGGGAAGAGTTAGTTTTTAAAATCTAAAAAATGTATTGACTGAGAATTAAACCCACGCAAAAATAATAATAATAAGGAGAGAAGAGTTGATTTTTAAAAATTAAAAAAAAAAGTCCTGACTGGAAATCGAACCCGAATGCAAAAGCTAACATACGACCTTAAGCACCCTCAGACAACCAATGCGCCATTGAGGCTATACATCCTGTGGGTGCTCTTTGTTTAATTATATACATTTTTTCTTAATTTCTATATAAATAAAAATATTTCGATACAAGATTAATGGGTGATTGAGCACCCGGAAGTGCCTATGTGGGTCTGCCCCTGGTTTCAAGTCGATCTCGGGGAAAGAACTCCATTGACCACTCCTTTGAAGAGCTAGTGTTTGATCTCTGGAAATGCGGGGAAGCAATTCATTGTTTCAAGACGATCTCCGGGAAGAAATCCGTTGACCACTCCTTCAAAGAGTTGTGTAGATGATGTTGCAGCTTTCTCTAACGCTTGCTCCAATGCTTGTTGAAGTGTTTTGTAGAATTCCGTTTTCAGAATGTCATGTCCATCCACTATTTATAGTTGTATGGGGTGGACAAAGTTGCTTATGATTGGCCAAAGGATGTCATTTTGACACTTGGCAGATTGTGATTGGTTCTTGCATTTGACTGGGACTACCACCTCATTTGGGCACGTGGTGTCACCTTGTTGATCTTGGATGCCTAGTCACAGTGACATATGGCATGAGTTTGAGCTTCAAGGTGAAATGGACCTTGGACTTCAATTTAATAAAAAATAAACTTATTTATTTGTAAATCCCAAAGTAATCATTCAATCCAAATAAACATGGATTTAATCCAAATTTCGTATGAATTAAATCCAATAAAATTTGTTTGTCTACAGTAATTCCTTTTCAATTGATAATATAGCTAATCCATTCAATATCTCTTGAGACATTGTTGAACTTAGATAAGTTTTTATCAATGTTAGTTTCGAAAAAACTTCTTTCGACCGATAAAATGATTATAGGAATTGTTAACATTATTCTATAAACAATATATGTGCTAGGAAAAGAATCAAGTCTTTTTATTTGATTGAGTATTTTCATTAGATCATTATCTTCTACTAGTATTATTTCTCTTAACACTTTTAATTCAAAAAAATAATCTAAATCATCAAACTATTATGGAGAAACTAGTCAAATGCCCCCTTAACCTATTATCGAATTTCCAACTACACACTTATGCTTCACGGGAGTCCTATCACCCCCTAGACTATTTTAAAACGGAATAATTACACCCTTAGTTGCTGACATGGCATAGAGAGTTTCCTCACTCTCTTGGAGGCATGTGGAAGTCGGAAGAATTGGTAAATAATATTATAATAATATTTTTAATTTAATTTTTTGTTAAATATATGTTTTTTTACTTTTCTCTTTAAGTTTTTTGTTTCTTTTTATTTTTTTCCCTCTATTTCTCATTACTCAACATTCACCCAAACCACCATTTCCTCCACCTTGAACCACCATCACTGCACTAACCACATTCTTTTTTCCATTTTCTAATATTTTTTTTACAATTTGCTTCACTTGTTTCTACAACTAACGTTGCAAATCATCATTAAAATCATCAAATAATCTTAAAATTATTACTTGTATTGCCGGAAAAATCTAATTTTCCTTAATTATCTCACTATAAAAAAAATAATAATTCACAGAGACAAAAAAAAGCAGAAGAAGAAAGATAGGAGAAACAAAACCAAAAAAAATAGAATTATTAAACACCTTCCATCATAAAAATTCATTCTATTATTGATTTTATTTTAATTATTGGAGAATTCTAGTTAATTAAAACAATTATGACTATAAAATAGATTTTTTTCGATCATGAATTTCATAAACCAAACTAAACATGAGTTTTGGGTATATGATCTGGGTCATCATCCAACCTTTTTTCATTTTTATCAATCTCAAGTTAGTTCAAAACATCAACACCATTAATCTACCATCTCATCGATTTTGGGTCAGTAGCATACATCAACCATCAGATCTTATCTTAAATCTCTATTATTGTTTGGTGAAGACCAAGTATTTAACCATCGACAATCCGTAAATAAAATATTACAAATTTGGTGTCATGGAGACAAATAAATAACATAATAAAAAAATTCAAAAAAAAAGAGAAAATAGATGAGTAATCAAGCTTGTCAAGATGCCTGAAGGATGCTATAAAGAGATGAAAAAATGATGATAAAAATATCTTCAATTTTTTTTCGTGGGTGAGTGATTTGGAAGAAGGGAATGAAAACAAAAGAGAAAAAGAAGAAGAAGAAGAAGGAGGAATAAAAAGAGTGTACACATTTTTGTAGTTAATGAAAAAAGGGATAAAGAAAAAAAATAAATATAAATAATAAAAAATAACAACTGGAGCGAGTGTGCATCACTACATGTTGAGAATGTGGTTGTCTAGTTTTAGGGTGATATATATTTTGTTTTTAAAAAGTTCAGGAGGGTAATAGGACCCCCGCAAAGTATAAGTGTGTAGTTGAGAATTCGATAATAGGTTAGGGAGGCATTTGTTAAAAAAGTTAAAGGTCAAGACAAATCTCAATTTTTTACCACTAAATAAGAAACCAAAAATAATTTCGTGTGCTTCAAACTGTTCAAATCTATTTTGAAGTGAAAAATAGATTGATCGACTATATATATATATATATTTATTATTTTTATTTTTTATTTATCATATATATTAATATAAGTCGGAAGCTCCAAAATGCAAAGTTGGATTACCGTTTTATCCTTATATTAATTCAAAATATTTAACTAATTAAATATTAAATAGTAATCATATTATTATTATTATTATGATAAACACTACAAGTGAGAATATGTAAAATAAAAAATTAAATTGTTAAAATATCCATAAAAGTGTGTGTATTTATTTGGTACATGAAAACGTGTCTAACGTTTTTCCCTTCTCCAAATTGATATTAATTTGAATATATAACTTATAATTAATATAGTAGCATTTGACTTCATGGAAATTCATGTGCATTTTGTATTCTGAAGTTCACAAAAATAATTATTACTTTCGTTTTAAAAATAATAATAATTGTATTTGAAGTCTTATTATTATGTAGTTAGATTTTGTTCACTATAAATAATATGTAACACTAATTATTTAAATATCATTTGCCGTAATATTGCTCTCTCTTTTATTTGCTTATTTATTATTCTTTTCTTTAGATATTTACTTTCATGACTCATACTATCTAATTTCATAATTGATATCTAACTAGTGAACTTGTCCGCGTTTAGCGCCGCGGTTATGAAAGACGATAAGATATCAATATATATTTATTGAGACATATAATTGATTTCATAGAGAAAAATGTTTGGTTAGTAGTTAGATGACCTTCAACAAAACATACGTTACTCTTTTGAACCAAAAGAAAATATAAACTTACGATAGTAATTTTTTTTTATAAATACAAAACAAAGAGAAGTCATAAAGAGAACTACAGAAAAATGCAACATTATTCTTATAATCTTAATCATTGAAATATAAAGGAAAAATACGAAATCAATACACAATCTTTTGAGTTCTTGTCGACATCCATTATCACAAGTCGATCACCATTCAATAACATTCATTTTATTCTTCAAGTCAAACTAGAATATGAATAAAATAAGTACCGAAAACATAACAATTTAAAAGGCTAATGTGACCATCTCTCCAAAATCTTACAATGCTTCTATTTATAGGACTATAATATGAATAACAAATAATGTCATGAATATGACTATTAATTGTTTTAGAGTTTATGGTAATAAAAATTATGAGAGTGATGAAAATAACGACCATTAAGTTTTGCATTAAAAATATGAAAGAACGATTAATTGATATATTTATTATTCTACAATAAAATATAAAAAAATTATAAATAAATAGAATTCTGGGCCAAAGATTATAGTAAAGATGAAAAACTCAAAGAGACTCAAGGCATTATTGTGTGGATTTTAGTGTTATTTAAAACTTATAGTGGTGGATTTGTAATTGAAAATTCATGAAGAAAAATATATTTAGACATTTTTGAGGAAGTTAAAGGCCAAAAAAAAGGAGAGAAGAGATGATTATGTCCAACAAAGTCATAACATACTATTTTAAACCAAAAAAGTTTATAAATTTACAACAATCAAAACTTTATATAAAATACAAAATAAAGAGATAAAATAACTAAAATAAATAAATAAATAATACAATATTATTCTTACAATTTAATCATTAAAATGTTAAAAAAATATAAAATTAATGTACAATCTTCCGAGCTTTTATCGATGTCCACTTCCACAACCCACAATCACCATTCAATAGCCTTCATCTTATTCTTTCAAGTCAACCAAAGCATCAACATAATAAGCACCGAAAACATGACAAGTAAAAACGTTAATGTGCTCATTTCAACAAAGTTTTACAATCTCTCTATTTATAGGACTACAACATAGAATACCAAATACTATCATGAATTTGACTATTAATTATTATAGAGGTTATAATAATAAAAATTCATTAGAGTAGTGAAAATAAAAACCATTAAGTTTTACATTAAAAGAAATTAAAAAATGATTTTGTAGCAATTTCACATTAAGCATTTGATATAAAATTTGCATTACTTGAATTTCTTGTCAAGTTCTTACAATAAAATTCAAGTAATAAAAGTACGACTTACATATAAATAAAATTTGATCCGTTCATCAAATGTCATGAAAAAGATGAAAATTTTCCATTCAACAAAAAAAAAAAACACCTGCAATAAAATAATCAAATCGCATATAAGTAAAACACTAACATATAAAATAATATTTTATAAAGTTGTAAAAAAATTGAGATTCTTGGCCAAAAAGATGAGATGACTTCACCTAGTTAATCCATAGCTCTACTATACATATAAATTTGATCCTTTCTTTTGTAACAAAATTTTCTAATGCCTCTATTTATAGGATCATAATATGGAATACCAAAAGATATCATAAACATGATTATTAATATGAATTAGAAGTTATGATTATCAAAAGTCATGGGAGTAATGGAAATAAAGACAATTAAGTTATTATATTAAAGAATATGAATAAATGGAGTAGTAATTGTTCATTTTTCTACAATAATAATAATTAAAAAAAAATAAGAAAAAAGATAAATAGGATCCTTGGCCAAAGAGAGGTGCCACATCACTTTTCTTTTATCTAGCTTTATATTATATATAGATTACCTATTCAGTTGTTACTCTTAATATACATAACTCACATGCTTTTCATATTCATAATTTCAAGTATTTAATTTAAAACTTTAAGATGTCTTTTGATATTCCTCTATTTTTATCTGTATAAACCATCTTTTTTATTTCATGAACCCAAGATTACCCATTTCATTGTACAGTTAAAGTAGTAAAACCTTTAGATCATTATTCTACTATTTGATTCATGTTTTAGTTTGACTCGATGAAGAAGTCTTTTGAATTTTGATCGATTTTGGGAAAAGGTGTCGTCAAGAACTCGAAAAATTATGTAATGATTATATATTTCTTTTTATCATCTATATTGCTATAATTAAAGTCTTAAAAATTATGTGAATATTGTATTTGTTCTTATCTGTTTGATTTATTTTGTATTCTCTATCTATTATACTTCTTTAATTTAATATTCTATGTAATTCTGAATGTTGATCATCAGGTGAATTCGATTTCAATGTTGTTACAATTTTGTTTATTGTTGATTGGACTATCATTAGAGGTTATATTATCTTAATTAGTTTGCATATTTCTTGCTTGATTTTCAATGTATCATTTGATTGTGTTATGAATTTTATTTAATGAATAAATGATAAATTGGTAAAACTAATAGTGTTAATTTCAATTTTTTCTATATAATAACTAAACTTTATAATAATTGTACGGGACAAACGTGCAACACACGTTCCCAGAAACTAGTTATATTAAAAGAGGGATGCCAAAAGTTAAAAGTTGAAATACCATTATACCCCTATCCTAATTTAAAATGTTATAAAATATCTACTAAGTTAAATATTAATTAATCAAAATAATTTCAAAATCTTTTCACCTCCTAACTTAATTGCAAGCTAAAGAGCCATACATTGATCATATTCATCTATAAGTTAAAATATCTTAACTGCATGCATTTAGTTTGAACTAATAATAAGAATGGTATTGATCAATAACATGTAAAACTTTTCATATTTAGGATAAATATAGGCAATTTAAAGATTAACTAATAGTTATGCAACTTAAGGAAATCCTATTAAATATTAAATAATTGTTAGATGTTGTCAAACCTTTTATTTTCCATCATTTAGTATCAATCAACACTAATAATGGATAATGGATTTATATTGAATTTTTCTCATTAAACATCTTATATTATATAAATAGATATCAAGAATGTGTCCAACTTTGATCATTGAATGACACAAATTCACTAGTATGTAACAATTTACCTTCAATTTGTTAGTTCTACTTTTATTTTCTTTTCTCATTTTTTCCTCAAACCATTAAGTAAAAGGGTTAAGCTCTTTTATATTGTAAATTTTATGAGGTCACATTTTATTGTTTATTATGCAAATCATAATACTACTTTTAAAGTTTATTATAGTGCATTTGAATGTAGCAATGATATCTGACAAAGGGTTGTGCTTCAAGTTCTTATTAGAATCACGAATTAGTCAATTCCTTTCTATTTTGTGTGACAAAATTGACAGAAACAAGATCACTTATATGATATGTTTGATATTACAAGTTCTATGATTTGTTATGCCTAATAAAGTTATAAATATAGAATAAGTATGTGGGGGAGAAAGAGAGCAAGTTTGAGGAATTACGAGCTTTTCTTTGTTCCTAATTTGCAGTTTTTATTTTTCTTCTCTTATCAAGTTAAATATTGCATTCTTTTATTTTTTTTGATAATTATGTCCTATAATATATTGTACCAAATTTATAATTTATGATATGTTTAGATTAAATTTTTGGGGTAAAGGTGCAACACACGTTCTCAAAACTAATATATATATATATATATATACTTAAAGAGACTTTGCGATTTCATTATCAATATTTTCATCAAATTGATTCAGGTTCTATATTTATCTCATATTTCCTTAGAAGAAATTATGACACACAAATCCTTTTTCTCGCTATTTTTTGAAAAAAAGAAATTCGACCTCTTGACAACATCAATATGAATATCCTTAGATTGTAAACTTTTACTAATTGAACTAACTGCAAATAATATGTCATACCAAATAGTTATATCCAATAAAAAATCAAAATTTTCAAGCTCATATGTATTTAAATAAGTAGCTTCACTTTTATTGTTTGGATCCTCACTAACTTCATCTAGTTTCAATAAAGCATCTCTTATTTTTGGTGCTTGAAATCTTAATGCTTTTATACTTTCAATACGACTTTCCCAATGAGTCTATGTCAATGATTTAAGAGTTAGATTCAGTACAAAATCTTTTAAAAAATTTCACCGCTTAGTAGAAGAAGCAAATAGTGTATATATACGTTGTATCATTTCAAAAAATGGTACAACTTTTGTATGAGAATTAGCTATATCACAAAGTATCAAATTTAAATTATGAAAACCACAAGGTATACAAAATGCTCTAGGATTTACATCGAGAATTCTTTTTTGCACTCTTTGATGTTTTTCCTTCATATTTGATCTAGGTAAAATGGTCTAATGGGCTCTTGTAATCGTATGACTTTGTATTCTGTACCCTTTTATTCAACCCTTTGCCAATTGAACCTCCGAACCCATTGAAACACAATTATTTAAACCTTTTTTCATAAGGTCAATCATGTGTGTAATACAACTACTACACCTCAAATTTCACGTCATTTATAATTGCCACATAAGAAATAAAATGGTGAATTAATTAAACTTTATAAATTTTATTTGAGAAATGATTTTTTCTTTCTTCCAATTTTTTTTCCTGATTTCTCTCTTTTCTCTTCTCTCATTCCAACGCTCTCACTAGTAAATCAATCTCCACCACAATGTGTTGGTGGAGCTACCATTCAAAGATGAAGACTACGTCACATTCGATTTAAAAAAAATAGTATGTAGCCACGACCTATTCTTGACGGTCCCAAATCACTGGGACACTTTCTCCAAAACCCTATACGCCCACTGTACGTCTTTGAAAACTCTAACAACGATGATACAAGTACATAATATTAGGCTGGGATGAGGAATATGTTCTTTCCATGTGAAGATTTACATAAATTGGAATGATTGATATTGTTTGGTTCCATCGATGTTGAGTAGATTGAAGGATACGAGGTTACTTGTTGAAGAGTAAGATCGATAAGTTTATTCATTTTTGTTGAACAATAGAAGGAATTTGTATTTGTGGAGACTCTTTCTTAAAGTGATAAAGAATAAATTTGCATAAGAAATGATGAGCTCATTGAAGAAGATGAAAGGCAACATGCAACAACCAAAACGAAATGGGGAAAAAAATTGACAGAAAGATTTGAAGAGTAGAAAAGCCAAAAAAAGCTTGTTTTTGTTCAACAATGGTGAATGTATAAATCGGAAAAAAGATGACTCTTGATTAGGTAAAAAATTGTCATTTGTTGTCTTTTTCAAAGGCCTCACGTGCGTAAATATGTGTAGCACACACTTCAGAAAAAAATGCCACATAGGATGACAAGTCCAAAATGTAGTTTTAAATACAAAGTTTCAATGGGTTTGTTGGCAAAGGGTTAAGTAAAATGGTCCAAAATACAAACTCATGCAAGTACAAAGGTCCATCAAACCATTTCGCCTTTGATCTATTATCATATTCTTGTCCTCTTAAATTATGAATATCAAGTCCAATATTTATTATTTCATCTATAATAACTTCAAAGGGACATTTTTTCACTTGTATCATCCACTTTTCAAAACTCTAAAAAAAATTCATTAATTTTTATTGGAGTAGTTGAAATATCCACACTCTGCTAAATAAAATTCATTTATTCTTGATAGCTTGCGTCCGAAGTGCAATCAAGTATGATTGAGAGGTTTGCTTCACCCTTAACTAGTGGTCTCAGGTTCGTTCCTTGAGTATGGAGTAAATCCTATTGGAAGCGCCACACCCGAATGGGCCCTGCAACACATGATTTAGATTTAGTCGGGACTCTAATGTGAGCTTGGCACACTGATGAATAACGCTTCAAATACACTTCATCCAATTCTAAGTACAAACGATCGTTAAGCAATATAAAACACAACAAATGAGTTGGGGTCGAACCTACATCAGTACGTGTTCAAATTTAATTAAGAAATACAAATGTGATCTAGCTAGTTATAGGAATAGACATTATAAAAAAAACATGAAATAAATTAAAAGGGTTGACACGAATGTCAGATGGGGGGTTTTGGTTTGAAATTATCAACTATAACGCATTCAAACACTGATAAAATAACAATAAGGATACAAATTCTTAGGATGTGATCGATTATAGGCAAATTTCACTACACGGGTAATTCTAACTACTAAAACATAGCTAAATATCAGTGGGTAGGCTAGACTATGAGTGAAATAACTTTCTCTCGAACACCTATTCCGCTTCAAGCTATTTCTTTCGAACATCGACAAGCATAGCAATTAAGAACAACCCACGCCTTAATTCATCCACTCTCTCAAGCTAGATGGGTAGAATTGGGTTTAGGATTCACTCTCTTGAGCTGAACCTATATCAACCCAATACCTACAAACCATTAATCGAAAGCTTTAGCCCCAAAACTTCTCTCTCGAGCAAGCTAAAAACACAAGATTAGAACTGCATTTGCAACTACAATTCATAAATTAAACCTCAGCTAATTATTAAACCCACTTCAATATAGCATTTAAACTAGTAATTAACAACACCCATAAGTTAATTCAACTCATATTCACATGAGCACACTCCAAGAATTGGGGTTTTAGCTAAACATCATAAAAAGGTGAAAACGGTTACCAAATCGATTATTCATCAACTGGGTAAGAGTAATCAAGACTTTACAATGTTCTAAATTGAATAAAATTAGTAACACACTTGCAAAATCTCCGAATTGAATCTCCAAAAACCTTCAAGTCTACGGGGAAAACTATTCTAAATGGTAGCAAGCTAAAATCTGGATAAGAGAGCTTCTCAATTAACAGTTCAAAATTTAATTTATAGTTGCCAAAAATTAGCCACGAAGGGCCATTAGGCGAGGTAAGTCGGGTTCGCCGAGTGGTTCGGCGAACCACCCATTGCTCTCTTCTATCGCCTTTTTGCATTGGCTTTTAGCATCCTCAAGTCCTGTAGCTTTGGGTGATCACTCTTGTCATCGCGGAACTGATCGGCGATTTACCGACTGCCCCTTTCCTGTCACCGACTTGGTTTCTTCTCTCAGGGGTGGCACACTGGAACTTTAGGCGGTCTAAATAGCCACTCGACGATTCGCCAAGTGTTCTTGGCAATCATCAGGCCCGCCTTTCTCCACTCCTTCAATTTTTTTAGTTCCTTTTTGTCTGTTAGTGTCCTTGATTTTCTCCTCAATCCACATACTTGAAAATCAAGGCTTTAACATCAGTTTATGGCATAAATTAAGCATTTGAGGACACTAAAACTGTATAAACAAAGCCCTAAATGAGTCCAAATCTAGGACTCATCATCACCCCCAACTTAAACTTTTGCTTGTCCTCAAGTAAAACTCAAGATCAGCAGTTCAAAAAGGATGTCTCGAATAGTGCTACATAAGACTCAACATGAATGCACACAACAAGGCTCAAATTACTCATACGATGATCAATTGTGCACTCAAAGATTCAAATTGTGACTCACCATTACTAAAGATGCTCAAGTTCATAATACTTGCTTCAACTGCAAGTTGAAGCTCAACAAAGGTACTCAAATGCCCTCACAACAAAGATGATTCCATATTCACACAAAATTCTTCAACAATTTAAAGTTTCGGAATCACATACAACTCTCAGTCTCACAAAGATGAACACATGTATGACCTCACCTATAAGTTTGCCCTTATTTTCCAATCAACATTCGTTTAAGCTCACTCAAGATCACAAAGGTCTTTTCAAGGCTTGTAACGGGGATGAATGTCAAGGGTATGGTCATTTAGGCTCGGTGGCTTCTACTTTCATGAAGTATGGTCTGAACATCACTTTCCTCCTTTTCTTTACCTTTTCTAACATGCTCCTAATCCACCCCATTATTCAACTTCATATGAACTACCGGATACCCTATTTCTTTTACAATTTTCAATACTTTATTTCACAACTTTTTCGGTCTTTTTCTTTTCTTTCTTCTTTTTCATTTCCTTTTTTTTTTTTTTTACATTGAGGGGTTCCATCTCTTTTTTTCAAAACCGTTACTCAAAGAGGGATTTCTCTCACTTCTTGGCTTTCCTTCTCTTTTCACCACACCCCCAACTTAGGCTTTTGGCCTAAGTTGGCTATTCAAACAAACCATACTTCATGAAAGTTATGGGTAAAAGGATAAAGAGAGGTCATAATTGCTCAAGTTTCTTCCAAGAAAAGGGTAAGGCTCAAGATAGGTCAAGCAAGGTTCACACATCTCACAAGGTTGGACACAAAAGAAGTATATTGTCAAACTGTTTTCACTCTTCAAAATTGTTGACTAAGATCATTTCAAGTGCTTGCATCACTCAATCAACCGGACCAACGGGGAAAATTCTAGGTGTCATCACACACCATGTTCAAAGTAATCTCATCACACAAGGCATTGGTACCAATATCTAACAAGACTCCGCACTTTCTAGCTAGTGTGCAATGTTCATCACAAGAGACTCATTCGATAACCGGCTAGTTACAATGAGATGCTAAAAGTTCACACATTGTCTATGCAATTTCATTTTCCTCATCGTAACCGCACATTCATTTCGTTCAATTAAGAACACTATTTAAGTCATTGATATTTATCATAGCCGATACTCAAATTTGCACAAGAACAACCACAATCACACACAAAAGAGGTGGATTTTTTTAAAAAAATTAGGTTCAAAACCAATTTCATTCAAAACAAGGGGCCACAAGCCGAAACATCCACAAGATAAAGATAAAAAAAAATATAAACATCAACAAAATCAGCCCAATATAAAATATTACAAAATCACAAGAGGTAGGTATGGAAATACCTCACCCCACCTACAAAAAGAAGCAGTTGTCCTCAAATGCAACTAACAAGAAAACAAAGTATAACAAAATAACAGAGAGGAAGGGGAAAATCATCTTGTCTACTCAATCACTCTGTCTGTCGGGGAATTAGTGCCCGGGGTAACACTTTGAGGTTGGGCATAAGTGCCCGTTGTAGCATCAACTGGGGCCTGCCATAGTAGTGTCTCTCAAGGAGGCCTGCCGGGCTGTCTCGAACATGGCACTCTCTAAGTTGGCCAGATCCTCATAAACAGCCGAATCTCGCACCTCAATATGCTCCTCATCAGTCTCGGTCTCAGACTTAGCAGCAACAATATCCTCTATAATATCATCTCTGGTGGTAGCTGGAGGTACCTCGTCACAAGCTGGAATTTCAACATTCGGATCATCTTGGATCTCCACCGTCCCAAATAGTGAAGTAAAGTCTGTGGACATCAGATGGTCCACATCCTTCCTCAGCTCATAAACATCAGCTATCAAAGTTGTAACCTCAGTTGTAACACCCTTTCCTCTCTCGCAAATCTCTACTCTCATCGTGAGAGCGTCAATGGAAGGTCGGAGAGGTGTCAGCACTGCAGTAATAACTCTCTCAATCATCCAGGGCACCTCAGCCTCTAGCCTGCACATCGGCATAATGGGCTAGGTGCCCCATCTTGAGGAGCATGGCCTAAGTGATCGGAGCCTTAAAAGTTGTAGAACCAGTGGCAGATCTATGGGGTGGGAGAGCAACAGAAGAACTCGGGGACTGAGAAAGAGTGGAACTGGAAGTACCTGAAGGCCCGGAGGTCGGAGTAGGCAAGGCTGCCTCTGCAGGTAATGCTTCAATATCAACCTCCGGGGATGTGTCCACCGGGGATGCTCTCCTCTTATCAGCCTCGTCCTGTGTGTACTCAACCTCTATGCACCGGATGTCAGTGGAAGATGTGGGAGTAACCATGACATTCCTCTTCTCATCATGAGGAACTCCAGTCTGACAACACAACTCTGTGATGAGTATTGGGACTGGAAGGCACGTCTGGCGCTGTTTGCCCCTCATGGCCATCTCCTGCTCAATGATTGAGGTGCTAATAAATCTAAACTAGTATCTCGCCGCCACATTTATATCCTTCTTCTCTATAGGCGCTCCGGCCTTAATCCACCTCTGGGTGGTGTTAGAAATCAGGGGTGCCAGCCATCCCTTCAGGTCCTCCAAAGTCTTTGTATTAGTCAAACTTTGGTACTCGTTCACAGAATCTGTAGCCCTATCCAGTACAATGTTGATATCATTGCTGCTACATCTAACCTACCTTTTTCGGACCATCACAGACTCCACTGGCTTGAAGGCACTAGCCTTCTTCTTTCCTTGAGGTACTAGGTCACCGTAGGCAACTTATAATTCCTGGACCCAGGTGGGAATGTATGGGCCACGGGGCCTGGTGAATATCTTAAAATGGTGGAACCGAAGAGTGTCCTACACATTTGGGTATAAGTCCTCTACACCATCAGTGGACAATCTTTTTTCTTCCAAAATGGTCCGCAATCCCTCGGCCTTGAACTTGTTAAGTAGACGGGGAGGGGGACCCTGAACTGGTGGTGCTTGAACCATCGTCTATGCTGGAGCTGGCACTGAATCCGAAGCAGGATGGGTTGGCTCCGGAATCCTAGAAGGATCATGACGAGCTTTGGCACGAATCTCTGCTCGCCGGGCCTATAATAACTGATTATCCTCAGGCTCAGAGAGTGAAGCCTCAGAATCAAATGATTCTCCCTCACTACTAGAGTTATGCTCCGGTGTCTCAGCTACGGGCGTCTTGCCCTTTCCTTCCTTGGTAGGGATCTTAGATGCCTTTGCCATGGATGCAACTTCATCCTTATTTATTACGACTCATCTAGCCCGCTTGAGGGGTGTCATGTCTCTTCCTGACACTTTGGGTCTAGCTATATCTGCAAAACTCATAGAAACGTGTGAGAAATAATTCATAAAAAGTGCAGAAATGAAGTTGCATAAAGACTCACCGAACCAATCGGCGAGTCACCGGGTCACTTAGGCGAGCTAGATCGGGCTCGCCGAAAGTACCAGCTCAAAAAATTTCCAAAATAAAGACAGGTCGGCGATGTTTAGGGCCATTCGGTGAATCACTGACACCAATCGGCAAGCTAGGAGTAGCTTTCCGAAAATTACAGTGCATTTTATGGGTTAAGGGCGCAGAAAGGGCGATCTAGAGAACCTTTCGTCGAGTCGCCGAGTGAACTCGATGAGCTCAGGGTTCCCGCCGAAAGTTATCGAACAAACTTAGCCAAAATATGAAATTAAGGGCGATCAAACGGGGACTTTTTTGAACCACCGAACCACTCGGCGAGCTTGACGCAGTTTGCCAAATGGCCCAACGTGCTAATTTTCAACCCCATTTCCCAAAATCAAGCCCACAGCCTCCGAATTGAAAATCAAACACAAACATCAAGAAATTAAAGGTAGAACCATACGACCATTCCCTCGGGGTACTCAGACTTCCCCTTATTTGGCAAAAATTGGCCATTTGACAGCTTTTTCCCTTAAGAATGACGTCAAAATCTCAATCATTGGGCAAATTACATCATTTGGCACAATTCGGGGTTCCTTAGACTTAACCCAACTAGATGCAACCCAAATAAACCACAACCCAACAATTTAAAACCAATTTAATCAAACAAGACACGAAAATTAAGCAATTTTAGAACATTAGGCAGACATTTCAACAAACTACGGGCAATCCAACACAAACAACACAATTAAAGCAATTAGCCAACATCAAACAACATCCAATTACCTATTGCATTTGATTTCAACCAAAAACTTAAAGTGTGGTGTTCGAAAAACCAACATTTATGCCAAATATCAAAGTTGAAAGGCTAGACGGCAAAGATTTCCAATTCTGAGCACTAGATCACACAAAAATATGGGCAAAAGAGTAAAATATGGAAGATCAAAAGTTCGGGTGAGAATGTACAAGAGTTATAAATGTGAGAAAATGAAGGATTTTGAAATTTTAAACCGTTTGGCCTTTAAAACCTTTCAGTTCGCGGCACCATCGGTAGAGTAAGTCATTCTCGCCGACCCACTCAGCGATGCACCAAGTGGTATTTCCCTCACCGAGTTTTACAGGACCTCCAGCAATTTTGGGGGTTCAAACGACGGACAAAATCGGGCTCGCCGATTAAGTATTTAGTATGTCAAGTTTTACAGAGTGCCTTTTAAAGCCTGGTGGTTCTAACGATGGTCCTATTCGGGGATCGCCGACCTGTTTAACGGGTCACCGAATGGACTATTTGCTTGCTAAATTACCCATTTTCTAATACTATTCACTTTTCAACCTGCACAATAAACACCCATTATTCAAAATCAAAATTTAAGCATTAAAAACAAGGGTTGCCTCCTAAGAAGCGCCTTAGTTAACGTCGTGGCACGACTAGGATACCAAATCAAGCTTCATTTTTGGGGTTTGCCATTGTGTCACTAGCAACCCCCCTTGTTGTGTTGGATTTAAATGAGAAGAAATTTGACCCATTTGGGTCTCCAGCTACCTAATAGAGACTGAATGAGAGGTCACCATCTGATTGAGAGTTGAGACATCCTCTTTCACCTCTTTCAACACTTTGTCTGACCCTTCAACTTTGTTCAGAATGCGTGAGAGCATATATTCTGTATGGCCACCTTCAGATTCCTTGGGCTTTTGATGCTCATGGGGATGGACATACCTATCTTTGTCACCTCCATTTCTTTCCAAGTGGCGTTATGATCTCGCCAATCTCTGTCACGGTCTCTCCAGCCCTCATCTCTATTCCAACCTTGATTTTCACCCGATCTTGGGTAGTAACCTCCTCCTTGATTGGCTAGGAAGTTCACTGCCTCATTGTACATCACTTCAAATTGTGCTTCATCGGGGTTTACTCCACCAACACCCACATCATTGAAACTTTTTGTACCAACACCCATGACATATTTAGCCAAGATATCTAGTTGGGTCATCATTTTGGCCATGTTTTGGTATCTCACTTGATCCTTTTCGATCTGCTCTTTTGTCATTCTAAAATTTAGAGGAGAGACTTGGTCTTCACGAGTGTACCACACCCTATTGATCTTGGTCATGCAATCAAGGAGTTGAGACGCTACTTCATAGGGTTGTTGCATTATACCACCTGGAAAAAGTTGATTAATAACTCCTTTGTTCACCGAGTCGAGGCTCCTATAGAAGTATTGCAGCAACACATTATTTGGAAGTCCATGAGTTAGGTATTGCAGCACCTTCTCAAACCTATGCCACATCTCATTGATTGGCTCACCTTTCAAGCATTTAAAACCTTGGATGCTATCCCTAAGTATCATCATCTTCGATGGGTGAAAGAATCTCACTTGGAATACTCTGATTAGCTCATCCCAAGATGTAATTAAGTCTCTTAGTAACTTAGATAGCCATTTGGTAGCTTCACCCATCAAAGAGAATGGGAACAACCTGAGACAGACTGATTCTTGCGATATGTTCTTAAATGAGAATGGACCACAAATGTCCACGAAGTTCCGAATATGCTCGTGGGGATCCTCATGAGCAAACCTCACAAATAAACCTTTCAAATGCAGGAGCTGAAGCATTGTGCTAGTAATGTGAAAAGCAACGTTTCCTTCAGTTGGAGGTAGACGTATTGCTCCCACACTACCCAATGGGATTGGGTCATTTACATCATTGAGATTTCCAACATCATCTTGGTGGCCCACTTGGCTACTATTACTTCCATTAACGCTCATCTCCTCCTATGTTTCACACAAGCAACACAAAACCAAAAACTAAAACAAGTAGATTCAACTATAACTAAAAAGATCACAATTGAATTGCACTAAAAGAATTTTAAACAACACCACTCCCCGGCAGCGGCGCCATCTTGATGAATAACGCTTCAAATACACTTCATCCAATTCTAAGTGCAAACTATCATTAAGCAATATAAAACCCAACAAATGAGTTGGGGTCGAACCCACATGAACGGTACATGTTCAAATTCAATTAAGAAATACAAATGTGATCTAGCTAGTTATAGGAATAGACATTATCAAAAAAAACATGAAATAAATTAAATGGGTTGACACGAATGTCAGATGAAGGGTGTTAGTTTGAAATTATCAACTACAATGCAGTCAAACACTGATAAAATAATAATAGGGAGACGAATTTTTGGGATGTCATTGATTATAGGCAAATTTCAGTACATGGGTAATTGTAACTACTGATACATAGCTAAATATCAGTGGGTAGGCTAGACTATAAGTGGAATAGCTTTCTCTCGAACAACTATTCTGCTTCGAGCTATTTCTTTCGAACATCGACTAGCATAGAATTAAGAACAACCCACACCTTAATTCATCCACTGTCTCAAGCTAGATGGGTAGAATTGGGTTAATGATTCACTCTCTAGAGATGAACCCATATCAACCTAATACCTACAAACCATTAATAGAAAGCTTTAGCCCCAAAACTTCTCTCTCGAGCAAGCTAAGAACACAAGATTATAATTGCATTTGCAACTACAATTCATAAATTAAACCTCAGCTAATGATTAAACCCATTTCAATATAGCATTTAAACTAGTAATTAACAACACCCATAAGTAATTCAACCCATAATCACATGATCACTCCCGAAGAATTGGGGTTTTAGCTAAACATCATAAAAAGGTGAAAACGGTTACCAAATCGATTATCCATCAACTGGGTAAGAGTAATCAAGACTTTACAATGCTCCAAATTGAAGAAAATTATTAACCCACTTGCAAAATCTCTGAATTGAATCTCCAAAAACCTTCAAGTCTATTGGGAAGACTATTCTAAATGGTAGCAAGATAAAATCTGGAAAAGAGAGCTTCTCAATTAACAATTAAAAATTCAATTTATAGTTGCCAAAAATTAGCCTCGAAGGGCCATTAGGCGAGGTAAGTCGGGTTCGCCAAGTGGTTTGGCGAACTGCCCATTGCTCTCTTCTATTACCTTTTTGCATTGACTTTCAACATCCTCAAGTTCTGTAACTTTGGGCGATCATTCTTGTCATCGTGAAACTGATCGGTAATTCACCGACTGCCCCTTTCTTGGCGCCGACTTGGTTTCTTACCTCAGGGCTGGCACACTGGAACTTTAGGCAGTCTAAATAGCCACTTGGCGATCATCAGGCCCACTTTTTTCCATTTCTTCAATTTTTTAGTTCTTTTTTGCCTGTTAGTGTCCTTGCTTTGCTTCTCAATCCACATACCTAAAAATCAAGGCTTTAACATAAATTTATGTCACAAATTAAGCATTTGAGGATACTAAAACTATATAAACAATGCCCTAAATAAGTCCAAATCTAGGATTCATCAGACACCGACCGAAATATGAACTGGAGCCTTTTCCAGTGTGTGACTCACCACTGTCACTCCTCGAACTCTATGATCCCTCTTTATACTGGGAAGCAGTTGCTCTAGTGGGGTAGTCCATTGCATCCAACAATGACATAATTTCAAGCCATTTAGATTCTTGGTGAGTTTTCTGAGGTGTATTAGGTGAGTCATTATTAGTGCCCGGGTTGATAATAGATCCACTCAGCTCGTCATTAGCCGATTCATTAACAAGTTGAAATTGGGCCGAAGGCCTGGTGAACTTTTCCCCTTGTCGCGATGGCGTGCCCTTTAACGGCATAGTTACTGTGGAAGACTCATGAGTACTAAAAATATATTAAAGGAAAGCTAGAAAAATGAAAATAAAACTACGAAAAAAAAGATAAGTTGTAGGAAAAACACTGTTTTTGTCCTACGGTTAGGCTTCTATGGACCATAGAAGTTTCTACGGGCCGTAGGACCCAACCATAGGAAAAGAAGTTCACTTTTCAATTCCTGAAATTGGAATGACAGTTTGACAATATAGTCCGTCGAAATTTCTATGGACCATAGGTCAAGCCATGGCTCCTAACTTTGGCTACTATTTTTTGCATTCTAGATGACGAGACCGATCTATACGGCGTAGAAAATTCTATGACCCATAGATCGAAGTCGCAGGCTTGAATATTGCCTTCATTCATGTGATTTTCATAATTTCACTTTAACTACCAACCCAACCTATCCTAATTCATGCATTTCAAAATATAGTATCACTACAATATACCGTCATCCTTAGCGCATCATGTAAAATTAAAAATCAAAGTAACACAAATAACAATAATTCAACCTAAATCAAGTTTAATTTTTGATTCAATTTATTCACAAACCTACGACACATATGCATATAATTGACAATACTCACAACGACTATCATCCCAAGGGTTGATTTTTAAATGATTAAGCACATATATAATAAGCAACACATCCCTAGGTTAAGTGTAATCAACCTAAGTTCCAACAAAATGAAGCCAAGGCTCGAAACCCACACCTTTATGTGAGAATTTAGAGTTGTGTGAGTGTGCCTCCAAACTTAGACACCTAGAATTTGAAACCCAACTCAATGCTGGGCTGACCCGTGGCCTTTGTGTAATTCAGTGACTTTGGAGGAGAGAAGATGTAACACCTCATAGTTTAATTGACCATTTAGGGTTAAGTTTGAGGCTACAAGTCAAGATTATAGGGCATGAGCCAAGGCAAGGGGGCAAGGGCCATGGCTTCCCTAAGCTTGTCATGGCACTACCTAAGACCATGAGAGCCTTCACGGCTCGTGGGGCCACTCATGGTGTTGAGGCAGTGAACCCCTCAATGCTTCCCCAAAAATACTTCCTTTCATGAGCCACTTCACAGCTCGTGGTGAAGACCACGGATCGTGGGACTGCCTTCACCTCATGGGGGGTTGCCAAGGTTAAGGTGGCTACTGGTCAAGGGACCACGGGCACCACCACGAGCCGTGGTGCCCTTGATGGGTCGTGAACATGGGCGTGGCCCTTGGCACCCCACTTTAAAGTGGGGGTTATTTTAGGTAATTCCAATTTAGGTAGTTATTAAATGAGGTAATTTTGTATTGTTTTTATACACCTATATAACCTCTTTTTAGTCATTAACCAACCCATTCACTTCATAAAATCCCAAAACCCTAATCAAAATCCAAAAGAGTTCATCTTCTCCAAAATTTTGTCTCTCTAGAACTCCAAGGAAGAAGAGGAAAGTTGAAGCTAGGTCTTGAAGAAAAAAGATTTTTCTCCTAAAATTCATGGGAACTATTCAATAAGGTATAGTAGCTCTTCATCCATGGGTAGCCTTCACCTATGAAGCCCTTTCAAAACCCCTAATTTCAAAGTTAGAAAACCCAGAAGGTAGGATTTGACTTCAATCTCATGGATTCCTTTCAAATTTATTTTTAATGATTGAATTATATTTGTTTATGGATATATTGATGATTTTATATGATTTTAAGTTGAATTCCTCAAGAATCCATGAATTATCCTATTTTCTCAAATTGGATCTCAAAGTGTGGGTGTTGATTGATGCAAGTAGAATGTTATAGAATTATTAATGTTATGAATTGATTACGTAAATTATGTTATCATCCATTTCTAATGTATTAATTCTAGATGTGTTTATGAACTATGATCCATGGTCCTTGAAGGGCAAAGTATGAGAATTATGCATGATTATGAGATTTATGTATGTTCTTTAAGGACACTTTGAGAGTAAAGTGAATATGAATATGATCCAATTGTTGTGTTGTTGGATGATTATCCTCATGTACACACCTATGTATGAATAGGACATGTTGTGAAAGGTTTTCACATATAATGATGTACCTTGAATCGGTAGGCTAAGGGAATCCCTTTCATGTAAAATTAAAGAGCTATCTTGATTGATATACCTTGAATTGGTAGGCTAAGGGCATCCCTTTCATGTGTAATTAAAAGTTATCTTGATTAATATACCTTGAATCGGTAGGCCAATGGCACCCCTTTCATGAGTGACTAATGAAGTATTATAAGGCTTTGTCTTGAATCGGTAGACCAATGGTACCCTTTTCATAAGGAGTCAATGAGCTATTCTAATGATGTACCTTGAACCGGTAGGCCAATGGCATCCCTTTCATGTGTAATGATGTTAATAGAGAATTAACTACTTCATGGGAATTTAATGCTTAGCACTGAGTGGATATTGTGAGGTGGAAGCTCTCTTTATTATGGTTGGGTTTCTAGTAACAACCTCCTTATCCCATAACTATGTGCCCCCATAGGTCTTTAGCTAGTGGATCCACCTAAAAGCTAAATACATGTTAGTTCTACCTTAGGCAAGTAGGACACATATTTTTGCGTGGGGCATGACACCGAATTCCATGTTAAGCTCACATGGTCTATGTCGGTTAAGGCTTATTACCACTATGAACAAGAAGATAAATTATGAACTATGGTTACTCAAGAAGCACTACTTAGTGTGGGTGGGGGTATGAGACTTCATCCATGCATTGCACAAGTAGGTTTTGAGAGTAGTTGTGGTGTGTTCCGTTTATGCTATAATGACTTATGAAATGAATATGCTTATGATGATGCTACTAAGTGTGTTGATATGAGGGCTATTTGTGATGATGAATGCTTTCCTTATCTATGAGTATTAACCAAGGATGATATCAAAGAAGGGTACGTATGATTATGGTGGCGTAAAAGTGGTACTTAGTATAGATGGGATTATGGGATCTTTATCTATGCATTGCACAAGTATAACTTAGGGTTACTTATGAGATGGTTCTATTATGCTATGATGATCTATATGTTGAATATGCTTATGACTTATGCTTTTATACTAATGTGCATGATGATTCTCAAACTTAGTAAAGTGCATGCTTTTCAACTAAAATGTCCTTTTTAGCATGATTTCATGGTTTTATGCATAGCTATCATACTTGGTGCATTTTTGTACTAACTTATATGTTTCTACATTTTCCCCAAGTGTACGGATTGGCACTCAATTTGATTCCCCTTATGGCTAGAGCTTGGAATTGATCATTCTCCTTGCTAGTTAGTGAGTCCTCATGATTCAAGGACATATGAGTCATTTGTAGTTTCTTTCTAGCATTTCATTTTGGATTATGTTGGAAGGGTTGTGTCCCTATTTGATTCAAAGATTGTATTAGATGGCTAATTGAGACAAGTCTAGACTTCGATTGTATGGATAAAGTTTTAAATTTCGCATCATTTATTTTATCCTATGTTATGATATGCTAACGGGCTTGTATGAGATATTTCGGGGTCAAGTACACCATGTTACATCTAGGGTGTACCCCTGAGTCGTGATAGAAGAAAATTTGGGAGCTGTAGAGATGAATTTAGAGATGAAAAATGGAGGAAATGAAGTGATTTGGGATGGTTAATATGGAAGGGAATAGAAGTTTTAGAGTTTGTAACGGTTTGAAGAATAGTAGTAGGTAGAGAGAATTAATTTTTTTTTAGTTTTTATTGTAAAAGGGACGCGGGTCGGGTCATTTTAATTTAAACAGACCATAGTTGACGAAAGCCCATCTATGAACTGTAGGTATATCTACGATTCATAGAAGGCTTCCGTAATTTGACTCTACACTTAGAAAATTTCAGAATCATACTTGGAGTCTATGAGTATAGACCACAGATCGTAAGAATTGCTATGACTCATACTGTGCACTAGTAGATCTAAAGTTGCAGTTGTATTTGGAATCAAGTTCTACATATGCCATCTACGGTTCATTGAATTAGCGATGACTCGTAGATGGGAACCGTGTAACTAGTTCTCAAGTGTAACACCTCGGGTTCGAAATAAGGGCACAATAGCATGTTAGAACTTCAACGTGTCATCCCACAAAGGCCAACCACAACCCGTGGATGGGACCACAGACCGTAGGTGGGTCCGTGGATAGGAACCAAGAAAATTGTCAGGGAAAGAACCACGACCAGGACCCACGAACCGTCGATGGGTCCACGGCTCGTGGCTAGGGAACTATAGGTCAGGCCCAATTTCTCTATATCTAGTGACGATTGAGCAGGACGGACTGTTGGTCAGTCCACGGTCCGTCAGTGGGGTCTCGTGGGTCATGGCTGACAGTTATTTTTAGGGGTAGTTGGGTCATTTCTTAATTAAATTATCTCTATACTACATTGTTTTGCCTATGTCTAAGACCCCTATATAGGTCATTTAACCCCCAAATTCAACCCATTCAAGTCATTCTTCAAAAATCACAAAAGAAGATCAATTTTCTCTCCAAAATATTTCTCTCTCTAGAAACTTGAAGAAGAAGAAGGGTTCAACCTAGGGTTTCACGGCAAGCCTCAATTTTCACCATTGAAGATAAGAATTTGGACTTGAGTTATGATAGTTTTCATCCATGGATTCCTTCCATCTATGGAGTTCCCAATTTCTCCTATTTTCAAAGGTAGAAATCCCCAATTAAGTTAGGGTTTTCTTCAATTGCCATGGGTTCTCTTGATTATTGATCTAAATGATTGAATTATGATCTCTTATGCATGAATTGATGAAATAATATGATTTTATGTTGTTTCCCCTATGAACCCATGTAATCTCTATGTATTCTAAATTATGATCATATGATGTGGTCATTGGTTATGAAAGAGGAGTTTTATGAAATTAAAGCATGAAGTGATAAAATCACATGAATTTATGATGAAATCTATATCTAATCCTTGATTTCTAGATATGGTGATTGAAATTAGGTTTTGAACCTTGAAATGTAAAGCATGAGATTATGCATGTTCTTATGAAACCTATGTAAAGGTTTTAAGGATGCTTTGAGAGTAATGTATCAATGATGATGTTGTTGTTGTGTTGTTGAAATGATATTCTCATAAACACATGCAAACATGATTGTGAATGGTTTTCTCACATAATAAGGATTCTAAGGTTGAAAGGTCTTCTCACCTAATTGAATCAAAGATAAGGAGCTATCCTAATGATACCTAGCTTGGATTGGATACGTAATTTTACATTTCCATGGATGTCTTATGACTTAGCTTGGATTTGTAAGATGACGTGCCCTTCCATGGATAATGAGAATAAGTAAGAAATGACTATTCTGTGGGATTTATGCTTAGCACCAAGAGGATATTGAGATGGAAGCTCTCCTGTTAGTAGAGGTGGAGTTTCTAGAAGCAATCTATTTATCCCTTACCTATGAGCCCCCATAGGATGATTGTATAAATAGACATTAGCTAGTGGATCCACTGAAGCTAGAAATTCATGGTCCTTACCTTTGAAAGTAAGACAACCCTTTTTCGGTGTGGGAGACACTAGGGGATCATGTTATAGCTCACATGGTCTCTATGTTGGTTAAGGTTACTTCCCACATTAATAATGAACTAAGGTTACTTCAAGGAGTATCTCATATGTGTTCAAAGGTTTTAAAGATGTTAGCTTGCATTGACCATGTTTTATGAAGTATGTTTTCTAACCCACTTACATAAAGTTTTAGCTTGGTCAATTGCATGTCATGAAATGTCCTATTTTAGTATGATTTAAATGTTTTATGCATGTCTATCATACTTGTGGTACATTATTTTTTACTAACGCATACTCTTGCCTACATTTTTCCCAAATGTAGGGTCCGATATTCCGGGTTCCCATTTTCGTGGCTAGAGGTTGACTTGGTTGATTTCCGAGCTTGGTGAGTCCTCATGCTTCGATGATGGATTTCATTGTTCTTAGTTTTCTTCTTATTTCAGTTTTGGACATGATGTATGAGCTAGGACCAATCTCGTTCTATTGTATTAGATGGCGATTGAGACGAAGTGTTTTAGACTTCCGCTTTCTTTATAAAATGTTTGGACTTGAAATGTTGTCTTTACTTCCATAGTTCTATTTCTTAAGTTATGAATGCTAAGTGGCTTGTATGGGGTCTCTCGGGTCCTATATTCCATGTTACATCTAGGGTGTACCCCTTGGTCTTGACAAATTTGGTAATCAGAGCACAAGGTTTCGAATGGTCCTAGGATATCTCATAAGCCCCGTCTAGTAGAGTCTTTTTCATTAGTGTGAAGCGAGCCACATTTATGAATGAGAGGCTATAAGATGATTAGGAAACTCCACTTCTTTCATTACTCTAAAGTCGTGTGATAGAGTTTAAATATATCCGATGCTCTACATGATATGTCTACTCGAAGAGCTTATACTAGAAGGAATGTGAGGGAGAAACCAGAACAAGAAGCTCCTCCTCAAGCTCCGATTGACCCTTTGGCCAAGAAAGTGACTAATGCAGAGTTTAGGGCTGCTTTCCAAGTATTTTCTTAAGCCATGATGGCCCAAGACAATAGGGAGGTTGTGGTTCCCTTGAACCCAAATGTGGGTACGATGGCTTTTAGAGTGAGGGACTTCACAAGGATAAATCCTCTGGAGTTTCATGGTTCTAAGGTTGAGGAAGATTTTCAAGAGTTCATCGATGAGGTTTATAAGGTGTTGATGATCATGGGAGTGAATCCGGTGGAAAAGGCGGAGTTGGCCACTTATCAACTTAAAGTTGTTGCTCAAATATGATACAACCAATGGAAAGAAGGGCGATCGGAAGATACATTTCCTCTTGATTGGGAGAAGTTTAAGGGTGTTTTTTTTTGATAGGTTTTTTCCCCTTGAGATGAGGGAAGCAAAGGTTCTTGAATTCATCAACGTTCGTCAATTAAGTATGAGTGTGAGGGAATATGCTTTGAACTTCACACAATTTTTTAAATATGCTCCAACAATAGTTACTGATTCTAGGGCAAGGATGAGTAAGTTTGTTTTGGGTGTGTCCGAAATGGTGTTTAAAGAATGCCGAACTTCCATGCTCATCAATGAAATGGACATCTCTCATTTCATGGTTCATGCTCAACAGATCGAAAAGGAGAAACTTAAAGAAAGGTCTAGGGAGACAAATAGGGCTAAACCGGTAATGGTAATTTCTCTCATGCAAGAACCGATGTACATGGTCATCCTAGATTTCAACAAAGGTTTTTCGATCATGGTTCCTCCAATGCTCCTTCTAAGTTCAACAAAGATATGGTGTCTAACCCTAAGACTCAAGGAGGTAATGGTAATGGATCTTCATTGCATATGTCTACTTGTGTTATGTGTGGAAAAAAGCACGAGGGTAAGCGCCTAGCCGACACGAATGGTTGCTTTAGTTGTGGTAAAAGTGGTCATAAGATGAGGGATTGCCCAATGCTTACGACTAAGGTAAGAGAGGGAAATCAAGCTCCTCCAAGTGGTTCGAGCTCCAATGCTTCCAAGAAAAACTGATTCTATGCACTTTAGACTTGTGGTGAACAAGAGGGTTCTCCCGATGTGGTTATCGGTATGTTGAAAGTCTTCCAACTTGATGTATATGCTTTACTAGATCCAGTTCTACCTTGTCTTTTGTGATGCCATATATGGCTATGAGGTTTGATGTTCTTCCGGATGTGTTGTTAGAACCTTTTTCTGTCTCTACCCTTGTTGGTGATTCTGTTGTGGCTAGAAGGGTCTATAGAAAATGCCTCGTCTCTTTATCCCATATAGTTATTCTTGTTGACTTGGTAGAACTTGGTCTGCTAGATTTTGATGTTATCCTTGGTATAGATTGGCTGCACTCTTGTTATGCTTCTATTGATTGTAGAACTGGTGTAGTCAAGATTTAGTTTTTGAATGAGCCTATCCTAGAGTGAAAGGGGGGGGGGAATTCTATGCATAAGGGTCAATTTGTCTCTTGTCTTAAAGCTAGAAAGATGATTTCTAAGGGTTGCATTTACCATCTAGTTAGGGTGAGGGATGTAGATTCCAAAACCCCTACTCTTGAGTCGGTCCCCGTTGTAAATGAGTTTCCGAAAGTGTTCCTCGATGATTTACCAGTATTCCTCCTGAAAGGAAAATAGACTTCAGTATTGACCTTCTCCCAGATACGTAACCTATTTCTATTCCTCCTTATAGAATGACTCCGGCAGAACTAAAGGAGTTAAAAGATCAGTTGAAGGATTTGCTGGATAAGGGTTTCATCCGACCGAGTATCTCTCCATGGGGTGCTCCAGTGTTGTTTGTGAGAAAGAAAGATGGTTCTTTTCATATGTGTATTGAATATCATCAGTTGAACAAAGTGACCATTAAAAATAAGTATCCTCTTCCAAGGATAGATGATTTGTTTGACCAACTTCAAGTAGCAAGTTACTTCTCTAAGATTGACCTTCGGTCAGGTTATCACCAATTGAGGGTAAAGGGGGATGATATTCCAAAAACGACTATTAGAACCTGATATGGTCATTCGAGTTTTTGGTGATGTCGTTTGGTTTGACTAATGCTCTGGCGGCATTTATGTATTTGATGAATAGGGTGTTTAGACAATACCTTGATATGTTCATGATTTTGTTCATTGATGATATATTGATTTATTCTAAGAGTGAAGATGAGCATATTGATCATTTGAGAATTGTATTGCAAGTTCTTAAGGACTAACAACTCTTTGCAAAGTTTAGAAAATGTGAGTTTTGGTTAAGGTCCGTAGCTTTTATTGGTCATATTATTTCAAATAAGGGTATTGAGGTAGATCCTAAGAAGATGGATGTGGTCAATAGTTGGCCTAGACTTCTAACCCCTTTGGATATTAGAAGCTTCTTGGGTTTGGCTGGTTACTATAGAAGGTTTGTTGAGGGTTTTATTTCATTGCCTCTCGATTGACGACTTTGACTCAAAATAAGGCTAAGTTCATATGGTCCGAAGCTTGCGAGAAGAGTTTCCAAGAGTTGAAAGATAGATTTACTTCCGCGCCAATTTTGACTTTACTGGAAGGGACGAATGGTTTTGTTGTTTATTGTGACACCTCTAGAATTGGTTTGGGAAGTGTGCTTATGAAATATGGGAAGATCATTGCCTATGCTTCAAGACAACTTAAGATTCATGAGAAGAACTATCCTACCCATGACCTTGAAGTAGCGGCGGTTGTTTTTGCCTTACAGATTTGGAGGCATTATTTGTATGGTGTTCATGTTGATGTTTTTACCAACCATAAGAGTTTGCAATAGCTGTTTAACCAAAAGGATATAAATCTTTGCCAAAGGAGGTGGCTTGAGTTATTGAAAGATTATGACATGAGTGTTCTCTATCACCCCGGCAAGGTGAACGTGGTGGTAGATGCTATTAGTCGGTTATCTGTGGGTAGTGTTGCTCATGTTGAAGATGATAGAAAAGAGTTGGTTCGAGATGTTCATAGATTGGCCCGGTTGGGAGTTTAGTTAGTAGACTCTATCAAGGGTGGTGTTATGGTTCACAATGGTTCAGAATCTTCTTTTGTGGCGGATGTGAAAGCCAAACAAGGTCTTGATCCAATTTTGGTTGACTTAAAATAAGCGGTTCTTAAGAAATCCATTGAGGCTTTCTCCCACGGAGGATATGGTGTACTTAGATATCAAGGTCGTTTGTGTGTTCCTAATGCTGATGACTTGATGGAACAGATCTTGTCAGAAGCCCATAGTTCTCGATATTCCATTCACCCAGGAGACACCAAGATGTACCGTGATTTGCGGGAGATTTATTGGTGGAATGGGATGAAGAAGGATATTGCAAATTTTATGGCCAAGTGTCCTAATTGCCAACAAGTGAAAGTTGAGCACCGGAAACCGGGAGGTTCATCCCAAGATATTAGTATTCCTACTTAGAAGTGGGAAGATTTGAATATGGACTTCATAGTAGGGTTGCCACGTACTCGGAGACAACATGACTCAATTTGGGTTATAGTAAATCGGATGATGAAATTGGCTCATTTTATTCTCGTCAAAGTTTCCTATTCGACGGAATATTATGCCATGTTGTACTTGAGAGAAATGGAATGGTTGCATGGAGTGCCTTTGTCCATTATTTCTGATCGTGGTACTCAATTCACTTCTCAGTTTTGGAAGTCTTTCCAAAAGGGTCTTGGTACTCGTGTTAAGCTTAGTACGACCTTTCATCCCCAAACCGATGGGCAAGCGGAGCATACTATCCAAACTTTGGAAGATATGTTGAGAGCTTGTGTGATTGATTTTAAGGGTAATTGGGATGACCATTTTCCATTGATTAAATTTGCCTATAACAATAACTATCACTCGAGTATTGATATGGCTCCGTTTGAGGCATTGTATGGTAGGAGGTGTAGATCTCCTATTGGTTGGTTTGAGGTGGGTGAAGTTTCCCTAATAGGTCCCGAATTGGTACATGAGGCTATAGAGAAAGTTAGACTTATTAGAGAAAGGTTGAAAACGGCTCAAAGTCGACAAAAGTCATATGCCGATGTTAGAAGAAGAGATCTTGAGTTTGATGCTCATTATTGGGTTTATTTGAAAATTTCACCTATGAATGGTGTAATGAGGTTTGGTAAGAAAGGAAAGCTTAGTCCCCATTTTGTAGGCCCATATGAGATTTTGAGACGTGTTGATATGGTTGCTTATGAACTTGATTTTCCTAATGAGTTGGCATCGGTGCATCCGGTTTTCGATGTCTCCATGTTGAAGAAATGTGTTGGTGATCCGACATCCATAGTTCCTTTAGAAGGTTTGGGAGTTAAGGAGAATCTTTCTTATGAAGAAGTTCCAGTTGAGATTTTAGATCGACAAGTCAAGAAGTTGAGAATCAAGGAATTCGCTTCTGTGAATGTGTTATGGAGAAATCATTTAGTTGAGGGTGCTACTTGGGAGGCCGAGGCTGATATGATGTCCCGATATCCTCATCTTTTTCCTTCTACTCCTACTCTAGCTTGATGTATTGAGTTCCTCATGGTTTGCTATTTTTGTTTCATGTGTGTTTTAGCTATTCCCATGATTTTCTTATTTTATGCATGTTCGTGAAAAACTTGTGTTTTGAAAGAAAATGAGTTTATGTGATTGATTTTCCTTATGTTCTTGTGCATTGAGTATGAGTTATCTATGGACTTCATGAGATAAATTGTTGAACATGCTTTAGCTTGGAGTTGATAGTTCCTCCTTGGATATATGCTTTTGAGTATAGATTGCATATAGGCTCCGTGAGATTGTGTTGAGCATGCTTCTAGCTTAGAGAATGTAGTTCCTCCTTAAATATGTGAAATCTTGAAATTTCATGTTTTTTGGGTTACTAAGACTAGTTCGTAGCTTCCTTATGATGCATTGAGTATGTTTAGCTTGGAGTCGATGTTCCCTCCTTGGTTATGTGCATTTTGATGAGATTGCATGCATAATGGGCTGATAGTATTGAGTCTTTCCTTTTAAAGGTGTCTAGAATCTCATTCGAGGACGAATGTCACCAAAAGGGAGATAATTTAACACCTCGGGTTCGAGATGAGGGCATAATAGTATGTTAGAACTTCAAGGTTCCATCCCACAAAGGCCAACCATGACCCGTGGATGGGACCACAGATCGTAGGTGGGTTCGTGGATAGGCACCACAAAAATTGTCAGGGCAAGAACCACGACCAAGACCCACGAACCATCGATGGGTCCACGGCTGGCTAGAGAACCGTAGGTCAGGCACAATTTCTCTAGATCTAGTTACGATTGAGCAGGACGAACTGTTGGTCACTCCATGGTCCGTCAGTGGGGTCTCATGGGTCGTGGCTGGCAGTTATTTTTAAGGGATAGTTGGGTCTTTTTCTAATTAAATTATCTCTATACTACGTCGTTTTACCTATGTCTAATACCCCTATATAAGCATTTTAACCCCCAAATTCAACCCATTCTTCAAAAATCATAAAAGAATATCAATCTACTCTCCAAATATTTCTCTCTCTAGAAACTTGAAGAAGAAGAAGAAGAAGAGTTCAACCTACGGTTTCAAGGCAAGCCTCCATTTTAACCATTGAAGATAAGCATTTGGACTTGAGGTATGATTGTTTTCATCCATTGAGTTCCCAAATTCTCCTATTTTCAAAGGTAGAAATCCTCAATTAAGTTAGGATTTTCTTCAATTGCCATGGGTTCTCTTGATTATTTATCTGAATGATTGAATTATGATCCCTTATGCATGAATTGATGAAATACTATGATTTTATTATGTTTCTCCCATGAACCCATGTAATCCCCATGTTTTCTTTATTATGATCATATGACGTGGTCTTTGGTTATGAAAGAGGAGTTTTATGAAATTAAAGAATGAAGTGATAGAATCACATGAATTTATGATGAAATCCCTATCTAATCCTTGATTTCTAGATATGGTGATTGAAAGTAGGTTTTGAACCTTGAAAGGTAAAGCATGAGATTATGCATGTTCTTATGAAACCTATGTAAATGTTTTAAGGATGCTTTGAGAGTAAAGTATCAATGATGATGTTGTTGAAAAGATATTCTCATAAACACATGCAAACATGATTGTGAAAGGTTTTCTCACATAATAAGGATTCTAAGGTTGAAAGGTCTTCTCACCTAATTGAACCATAGATAAGGAGCTACCTAATGAAACCTAGCTTGGATTGGATACTTAATTGTAACTTTCCATGGATGTCTTATGACTTAGCTTGGATTGGCACGAT
Organism: Solanum lignicaule; assembly: GCA_029582545.1. Classification (NCBI taxonomy): domain Eukaryota; kingdom Viridiplantae; phylum Streptophyta; class Magnoliopsida; order Solanales; family Solanaceae; genus Solanum; species Solanum lignicaule. The sequence continues at coordinate 24,533 of JAJOOF010004651.1, read as the reverse complement.
GATGTGCCCTTCCATGGATAATGAGAATAAGTAAGAAATGACTATTTCGTGGGATTTATGCTTAGCACCGAGAGGATATTGAGATGGAAGCTCTCCCATTAGTAGAGGCTGGGTTTCTAGAACCAATCTCCTTATTCCTTACCTATGTCCCCCCATAGGATGATTGCCTAGATATACATTAGCTTGTGGATCCACTTAAGCTAGAAATTCATGGTCCTTACCTTGGCAAATAGAACAACCCTTTTCGGTGTGGGAGACACCGGGGGATCATGTTATAGATCACACGATCTCTATGTCAGTTAAGGCTACTTCCCATATTAATAATGAACTAAGGTTACTTTAAGGAGTATCTCATATGTGTTCAAAGGTTTTAAAGATGTTAGCTTGCATTGACCAAGTTTTATGAAGTATTGTTTTCTAACATTCTTACATCATGTTTTATCTTGGTCAATTGCATGTCATGAAATGTCTTGTTTTAGCATGATTTAAATGTTTTATGCATGGCTATCGTACTTGGTACATTGTTTTATACTAACGCTTACTCTTGCATACATTTTTTGCAAGTGTAGGGTCTGATATTCAGGGTTCCCAGTTTCGTGGCTAGAGGTTGACTTGGTTGATTTCCGAGCTTTGTGAGTCCTCATGTTTTGAGGACGGATTTCATTGTTCTTAGTTTGCTTATTATTTCAGTTTTGGACATGATGTATGGGCTAGGCCCAGTCTCATTCTATTGTATTAGATGACTATTAAGACAAAGTGTTTTAGACTTCCGCTTTCTTTATAAAATGTTTGGACTTGAAATGTTGTCTTTACTTCGATTGTTCTATTTCTTTTGTTATGAATGCTAAATGGCTTGTATGGGGACTTTCGGGGTCCTATACGCCATGTTACATCTAGGGTGTACCCCTGGGTCGTGACATCAAGGTTTTCAACTCACCAAGATTCGATGAACATGTCCTACAATTCATAGGAATTCCTATGACCACCCATCCATAGGACCCTCTGCACATACAAATTTTTCATATTTTTCTTTCTATTCTGCACATGTAACAAACATTAGGCCTTCATTTTACATTTCTTGACACTTTTTGTCCACGAACCCTAAATTAACCTATTCTAGCCAAAAATCAAACTTAAGAACATAGAAAACTTTCAAAACTAGCTAAATTACATCTTTGGTTGCCTCCCAAGCAACACTTGATTTAACATCGTGGCACGACGTAGACTCCTTGATTACTTAGACTTCATCAATATTCCATTCTTCAATCACCTCTTTGACTTCCTCCGGTTGCCCAAAGTAGATTTTTATCCTCTGGCCATTCACCTTAAACCTTTTTCCTTCCTCATTTTCAAGTTCAACCACTCCGTGTGAAAATACTTGCACCACTCTAAATAGTCCGATCCACTTTGATTTGAATTTTCTAGGAAACAAGCGCAACCTTGAATTGAATAGAAGGACCAAATCATCGGGAGAAAATTCACGCTTTTTGATCTTTTGATCATGGTACTTCTTCATCTTTTCTTTATACAAGGCTGGAATTTCATATGCTTTTAAGTGAAACTCATCAAGTCCATTTAACTCATTCAACCTCTGATTTGACGCAACACCCCAATCTAGATTCAATTTCTTGAGTGCCCACATAGATTTATGTTCTAGCTCTACAGGCAAGTGACAAGGCTTCCCAAATACAAGTTGGTAAGGATACATACCTATGGGAGTCTTGAATGTAGTATGATAGACCGCAGAGCTTCATCAAGTTTTCTTGACTAATTAATTATGTTCACATTCACAGTCTTTGCAAGGATTTGCTTTATTTCTCTGTTGGACACTTCAACTTGCCACTAGACTGCAGATGATAAGGAGTTGCTACAATGTGTCTAACACTATACTTCTCATGCAACACTTTGAACAACTTATTGAAAAAGTGAGAACCTCCATTGCTGATATCGCTTTTGGTGTACCAAATATAGAGAAGATATTTTTTTCCAGGAATGCGGTGACACTCTTTCCTTCATTGTTTGAAAGTGCAACAACTTCCACCCATTTAGATATATAGTCAACCGCTATAAGTATGTAATTCATCCCATTTGAACTCACAAATGGAACTATAAAGTCAAGGCCCCAAACATCCAGCAGTTCAATCACCAAAATAGGAGTAAGTGGGAGTTCTTGCTTCATTGAAGTACCTCATTCTCTGTGAGAACAATCACAAGACTTGGCGAAATCATGAGCATCTTGGTGAATAGTAGGCCAATAATACCTACACCATAAGATCTTATGAGCAATCTAGATACCACTATGATGACCACTAACAAGAGACGAATGAAAAACGTCCAATATATTCATCATCTCAACCTCAGGAACACAACGACGAATAATCCCATCAGCGTAGACATGAAGCTAATAAGACTCCTCCCAGAAAAACTTCTTCACATCAGACATGGATTTTCTTCTTTGGTGAAACGACAGATCCGAAGGCACCACATCACTCACCAAATAATTAGCGAAATCTGTGAATCAAGGGATAAGATAAAAAGATGTAGCCAAAATTTGTTTATCTGGAAACATACCATCAATTTCAACTCCGTCAGCTAACTTCAACATTGCTTCTTCCTCTAATCTGGACAAATGATCATCAACTTGATTTTCTGTCCCTTTTCTATCTTTTACCTCAGAATTGAATTCTTGCAATAATAATACCCATCGAATCAGTCTCAGTTTTACATCCTTCTTTGCCATAAGATACCTCAACGCTGCATGATCAGTATGCACAATGACTTTAGTGCCAAGCAAATGTGATTTTTCGAACATGAAGACTACAACAAGGAATTCTTGTTCATCACACTCAGAAGTAACTTCAAGTACAGTTAGTGCTCAATATCATAGGCTTTCCCTTATTTTCACTGCTTAGACTTCCCAAACTAGGTTCTAGGATCACTATAGGACTTTCTTGGCTTGTAACGTAGGCTCAGGGTTAGGTGTGGTACAGTTGGGTACTTTTTAGTGACTTTCTTCCCTCCTTGACATTACATTAGGCTTCCTACCTCGTTTTGCCCTATTTTTGACATCCTACCGTTTTACCTTCTTTCCCTTGATTCTCTTCAACCATGGATGTGACTTTAGACTTTGTAGCTCTTTATTTTTCACTTTCATCTTTTGCTTGCGTTTTATTCTTTTCTTTAGCTTTCAACAAGTCACTCCTTTCCTCTATTTTCTTTTTCTCTTTTTCAACATCAAACTCTTTTCATAGCCATTTTTCTTTCGATTTCCTCTTTCATAGTCACCCTCAACTTATGAATTTTCCATTGGTTGAGGTGCACAATACCCGATGTCGGGTCAGGGCCAAGATTGAGGTTACTTTTTACATTAGCCACCCTCAACTTAGGCTTTTGGCCTAAGTCGAGGTGCACATGTCCAAGGAGGGACCGGGGCCAACATAGTAGATTATGGGAAGGTAAGTTAGGGGTTTAGAAAGAAATGGTCTAATTTAGGCTCAAAGCATTTGGATCAAAGGGAGCATTTATTTCATTTGGTTGGATTCTTCTTTTAGGCAATTTATGGACTTATCAAAACAAGGGCCTATGATCACTTCCTAGCCTCTAGAGTAGATTGTCTTAGCAGGACTAACCAGCGAGTTCTAGATTGACACAAAAACTGTCTGAACAATTAACTATTCTCACACACTCTTGGCACATAGTTTCATTATCAGATTATCAGATTACCTAGTTCAAGTTTTAGCTTAAGTCATGCCATCAAGTTGATTCATTATCATGTCATACTCACAGCCAACACATTTAACTCATTATAGCCTACAAAATTTAGCACATATCACAATTTTTTTTTTGTTTGACGGGTATCATATTTTTCAATAAGCTTTTGCCATCATGCTCCATTTGTTCTCATGCTTCTACACATACAATCCTAACACATGTCGGTTCAATATAAATTAAGCAGTCTCTTGGGGGAAAAGAACACAGGCAAGAAAGCCCCAAGAGAGGATTATGAGTTGGGTTACTCAGACTTCACCCAATCACTCACAATCCATTTACCCCACCCCCAACAAAAAATAGGTGCAACTGTCCCCAATTCACACAAAAAGCAGTAAAAAGTAATGGATTTGGGGGAAGCAAACCTGTGGCGCATAGCGCCAACGAACCATCAACAAGCGGGTGGGTCCGGTTTCCCACATTCCACTATAGCATCAGTGGGGTCACCCTCAGTAGTGCCCACATCTTTGGTCACAACACCCTCAGTAGTGCTATTTTTTGGTCTCACCACACCCCCAGTGGTGTTCACATCATCCGCCACAGTAGGCAGAACCTCAGAAATGGGTATAAAACTCGACGCCCCAACAACCATCTCACTGACCCTCTGCTGCCTCTGCTGCTCATCTATTATGGAGGATTTTTGTGCCTTCTTCTCCTGCTTGCGCTGCCTTTGCTAGCCTTTTCCTCCTCCGTGAGCTTAGTTTTGCGATTAAATCGGTTCCTCTTACCTCGGGCACGTGCAGGCTCGGGCTGCTCCTCCGCATCATCTCTACTGAATAGTGTACCCAGGACGGTATGATCGCCTAATGTCGAGGGTGCAACCTGTGGCTCAACAGCAGGTGTGGCAAGGATAGTATCAACATCGGCCCGGAGACTAGCTAGCTCAGTTCGGAAAGAGGACATATCAGTAGTAGGAGCTAGCCTCTCTAGAACTCTTAACTCGAAGGCATCGAGCCGCTTATGAACTACTTGGACCTTTTAGTCCATTTTCGCCTCCATGATATTTTCTACTCTCTCTTAGGACTCAGCAATCAACTTCCACATCCAGGGCTTAATATGGTGCAGTAAGGTGGTCATCTGAGCCTTTAACTTCTGGACTCGGGCCAGTGGTATAACATTGGCTCTAGAAGGCAGAGTGGCTCTAGATGAGCTTGGGGCCTGGCTAACGGCCTGTGAGGAGGAAACTGGGGTATCATCATTGTGGGCTAGAGGGGCAGTATCATCACCCTACATCTGCTCCACCGTATCTACCAGATCAGCATTCTCTGGTACATTGACCCGTGGCCCTCTGCGTGGTGCTGCTACATTCGCCTCGTCCCGAATCAACCCAATATCTAGAGTTCCTATTGCATGGACCAATTTGTCACAGTGCCAGATCGACACTCCAGCGTCCCAGCATAGCTGAAAGATCATACACGGGAACGGGTAGGTAGTAGTGGTCTTAAAAGCCCTCTCATGAATCTCCGCTAATAGCATGCGGGCAAAGTCTATCTCCAGCCTTGCCACCAACGCTGCAACCATGACCGCTCTATCCCACGTCACCAAATTATCAGCCTTGGTTGGTGAGACTCTATTCCGTAACAGTAACCAAAAGAACTTGGCCACCAAGTTCAGGGTGGCCTTTTGAATTCCCAGCCGCGGTGTGGCGACCCACTCCGCACGCTCTCCATCTGTAGTGATGTGCCTGGCGAGCCATAGTAACAAAGCTTCCCTCTGCTCGGCATTTCAGGTAAAGGTTTCACTCCGCATTGTATCCCATCTATAGTCAAAGTTGGCCGTGTTTAGCGCCCAAGTGTGATCAGGGCCAGGACTATAGAGGAATCGACTGATGGTCGCATGAGAGATTCCACCAAAAAACCTCAGACCATGGTTGAGGTGAGGGTGTCCTGGGCTGTGGGCTTGGACCGCTTATCAATCGACCCTCGGAGAGTGGCAGCATAGGAAACATAGAACTCCCGCACAATCTCTTCGCTATACATTTTGGGGTCACGAGCCATCCACTCGCACTTGTGAAGCTTAAAAAGGCGGTGAATGTCGGGCATGGTGTGTAGATTCCCCGTGAGGACTCTGCGCTCCTCAGTAATAAGTCGGGCCATCCTCTCTTTCTCATTTAGCATTTTGGCATCCCAATAGATCTGCCACTCCCCCTCAACACACCATCTACTTGGTTCCCCTTCCACTGGATCAGGGTTGTTGTTTCATGGAATCGAGATTTCTTCCGAACTAGAGGCCTCATCAGATGAGGCAGTTTTTTCTTGTGAACCTAAGCCTGTGGAGAATCCAGAACCAGAGTCGGAAGCATGGGCGGACTCAGAGCTGGAAGCAGAGGCAGACCCTGAATTGGAAGTAGAACCATCCTCAGAACTGGAAGGAGAACCAGTCGGTGACCCGATCAGTGTGTTCTCCTCATCGGACTGGGAGACAGTGACTACGTCGCTGACTACCTTCCGGGATGTATTCTGGGTAGCTCGAGGTACAGTAGGAGATGTCCTCATGGCCGGTGGAACATATGTAGGATTCCACGTCCGTGTCTTCGTTAATCAGCCTAAAAGTATACGCCACATATTTTGATTTTCCCCTTTTTGAGTAGGTCACTTGCTTCTTAGGCGCCATGGTACGTGTGGATGTCTAATTAGGACCACAATAAATACATAATTCACTCGGAAAGATTTTACAACTAAGAACGAACAAGAACGAAAAACAGAAAATATTTTAGACAGTGGCTTCAGTGGCCACCTACGGTGGGGACTTACGATCCGTAGGTAGACTTACGGTCCGTAGAACCCCTCCGTAGCTTAGAGGTACCAAAAAGTTGGTCTCTGTTGGAAACTACGGACATGCAAAATGGTTTGTAGATTGGTCTACGGACCGTAGTCCACATCCATAGTTTCACAATTGGTGAATTTTGCCAAGTGCCTCCATCTATGGACCTGGTTTACAGTCCGTAACTTGAATTACGGTCCGTAGTCGGGGTCTCGTAGATGGGGTCTGTGCCAGGTCTCAGATGTGCCTCATTTTTTTAAACCAATTTTTGAAGCCAATTGCAATATTATCCTAGTCTAATCATGCATTCCAACATAACTCATGCTAGTTTGTCATTTTAAGAGTTCCAATTACGCAACTTTATAATAACTTTAAGACAAGATATGGAACCCTAAGTCAAAACTTACATATAGACTATTTATTTGCACTGATTTTATGCTATAGCTACATACAAGCACTGACCATCTTCCCAAGGGTGTTAGCACTCCAAATTTAGCATGCATTTATAGACGGTTAACTACCCAAGGTCAAGACCCAACTCCCGACTTTCTATAATCAATCTATGAATCGAAATTCAAAGTGAGGGGAAAGTATATTACCTTACAAGTAATGAGGAGTGGTGTGATTGTGTGACGACACTCTGATTCCAATATCACAAACAAAAGTCACCTACTTGCACCGCACCCGGACATCGAAGTTTGAAAAATAGGGGTTTAGAGAAATTTGGGGGGAAAGAGAAAAGAGAATTTGGAATATGGGGGATGAATTTAGTGTGGGTGATGATGTATTTATGGTGAGAATGAGTGTTTTGAGGGATTTGGGAGGTGGAGAAACAGTTAGGGAGGCTTAAGAAGAAGTGGGAAATGATTTGAAAGTGGGGGTTTTTAAATTAGAGGTCGTCCGGGTTGGGTCGGTCAAGCTAGGGTTGGACCTACGAGACCACACTTACGGTCCATAGATGGGGACCGTAGATCACTTTCACACTGTAAAATATCACTTACCTGGGATCTACGGATGCCATTTACGGTCCGTAGAATGAACTACGGACCGTCGATAGGGTCCGTAGACCTCTGCACCAGACCATTTTCTACAGATTTTGCCTTGCGCACCTGCACATGTAGCAACCATTAGGCCATTCTTTTTTTACATTTTCTGGACACTATTTAGACACGGACCCTATGATATATCTAGCCAACATTAACCAAAAAGAAAACACCTATCTAAGGGAATACAGAAAAGCAACTAAACAAAGAAAACTACTAAAAGAAAAACCTATAGTTGGCTAGATTGTACATCTTGGGTTGCCTCCCAAGCAACACTTGATTTAACGTTGCGGCACGACGCAGGCCTCTTGATTACTTAGACTTCATCAAGAACATATGCCTTAACAACCTCTTGCACACTTTCCGTATTTCCCAGATAGATCTTGATCCTTTGCCCGTTTACCATGAACCTTGTTCCTTCATTGTTCTCAAGCTCAACCGCTCCATGGGGAAGCACTTTTGTGAGAAAAAATGGCCCGGTCCATTTGGACTTGAGTTTGCCTGGAAACAAGCGCAACCTAGAGTTGAACAGAAGCACAAGAGCACCCACAACAAATTCTCGCTTTTTAATTCTTCGATCATGATACTTCTTCATCTTTTCTTTGTACAAGGCTGGACTTTTATAAGCTTTTAGGCGAAACTCATCAAGAACATTCAAGTCATTCATTCTTTGATTAGATGCGGTCCTAATCCAAATTTAGCTTTTTCATCGCCCACATAGACTTATGTTCTAGCTCTACCGGTATATGGCAAGACTTCCCATATAGAAGTTGGTAAGGAGACATACCTATGGGAGTCTTGTATGCGGTGCGATAGGCCCATAGAGCATCATCAAGCTTTCTTGACCAATTCGTTCTATTAGCATTCATAGTCTTTGCCAAAATCTGTTTGATCTCTCTGTTGGACACTTCCACTTACCCACTAGTCTGCGGATGGTAAGGAGTGGCTACATTGTGGCTGACATCATATTTCTCAAGTAACGCCTTGAACAACTTATTACAAAAGTGGGAACCTCTATCACTGATAATCGTCCTCGGTGTACCAAATCTGGAGAAGATATTCTTTTTCAAGAATGTGGTGACACTTTTACCTTCATTGTTGGGAAGCTCAATTGCTTCCACCCACTTCGATACATAATCAACCGCATCAAGAATATACTTCATCCCATGTGAACTCACAAATGGACCCTTAAAAACAATGCCCCATACATCAAACAACTCAATCACCAATATCAGATTCATAGGAAGCTCTTGCCTCTTTGAAATTCCTCCTTCTCTTTGGCAACGGTCACAAGACTTGGCAAAGTCATGAGCATCTTGGTGGATGGTGGGCCAGTAGTACCCACACTGTAAAATTTTATGCGCAGTCTGAACACCACTATGATGCCCACCAACAGGCGATGACTGACACGCCTCTAGTATACCCATTATCTCGACCTCTGGCACACAATGATGAATAATCCCATCGGCACAACTACGATGCAAATAAGGCTCATCCCAAAAGAACTTCTTCACATCATGCATAAACTTTTTCCTTTGGTGAAAAGACAAATCCAGGGGCACCAAATCGCTTGCCAAATAATTAGCAAAGTCTGTGAACCAAGAAATTAGATCATGAGAAGCAGCCAATACCTGTTCATCTGGAAAAGCATAATTAATTTCAGCCCTATCACCAAGCTTTAGCATAGCCTCTTCCTCCAATCTGGACAAGTGATCGACAACTTGATTTTCGGTCCCTTTTCTATCTTTTACCAGAAAATCAAACTCTTGTAGCAACAATACCCATATAATCAACCTCGGTTTTGCATCCTTCTTCGCCATCAAATACCTCAATGCAGAATGGTCAGTATGCACTATGAATTTAGTGCCAAGCAAGTAGGATCAAAATTTTTCGAATGCGAAAACCATCGCAAGAAGCTCTTGTTTAGTTACCGTATAGTTCTTTTGGGCCACATTTAGAGCTTTGCTAGCATAATAAATAGGATGTAGAATTTTCTTTCGCCTCTGTCCCAATACCACACCAAGTGCCACTCCACTCGCATCACACATTACCTCAAACGGTTGTCCCCAATCCGGTGAAATAATGATAGGTACAGTAACTAACTTCTCCTTCAACTCGCCAAATGCTCTTAGACAAGCATCATCAAAATAGAACTTACACTCCTTCTCGAGCAGTTTGCACAAGGGATGTGCAATATTTGAGAAATCTTTGATGAACCTCCTATAAAAACCTGCATGCCCAAGAAAACTCCTAACACCTTTTACAGAAATAGGTAGAGGAAGTTTTTCTATCACCTCAACTTTTGCTTTATCTACCTCAATGCCCTTCTCATAAATCGAATGACCTAGCACTAAACCTTCTTTCACCATAAAGTGGCACTTCTCCCAATTTAGCACCAGATTGCAGTCTTCACACCTTTTAAGCACCTCAGTCAGATGATCCAGACATCGATCAAAAGAGTCACCTACCACAGAGAAATCATCCATGAATACCTCAATAGTGTCCTCCACCATGTCAAAGAATATCGACATCATACAACACTGGAGGGCCACTGGAGCATTGCACAACCCAAATGGCATCCGTTTGAAGGCGAAAGTCCCATAAGGGCAAGTGAAGGTGGTCTTCTCTTAGTCCTCCGGAGCTATAGAAATCTGATTATAGCCCAAATAACCATCAAGAAAACAATACCAACCCTTACCTGCAAGTTTATCCAACATCTGATCCATGAATGGAATAGGAAAATGGTCCTTTTCTGTCCAAGAATTTAGCTTCCGGTAGTCCATGCAGACTCTCCATCTAGTCACGGGCCACATCGGAACATGCTCGTTTCTCTCATTTGGAACCACAGTAATCCCACCTTTCTTGGGAACACATTGAACATGACACATCCAACTACTATCTGCAATGGGATAGATAACTCCAGCATCTAACCACTTGATGATCTCTTTTTTAACTACCTCTTGCATAGGCAGATTTAATCTTCTCTGGTGCTCAATACTAGGCTTGTGATCTAGTATGAGTTGGATTTTATGAGAACAGATCCTAGGAGGAATCCCAATAATGTCCGCAATAGTCCACCTAATAGCTCGCTTGAACCTCTTTAACACAGAAACCAAACACTCTACTTGTCGCTCATTCAAATCTGCCGCAATGATGACCGGTAAAGTATAATCTTTTACCAATAATACGTACCTCAAATGTGATGGTAGAGCCTTAAGCTCCAATTTAGGCGCCTCCTCAACATACGGTCTTGCGGGTGGGGACTAATGTTTTTTCATGTCTAATCCAGCTTCTTTGGTTTCGAACGATATTCGCACCTATCAAGTGTGGCGACCGACTCATCATACTCTTCAATACCATCACTTTCAAAGTTCATCATAACCGCTGCTAGTGCTTCAACACCCAGTCTCTCTTTAATCTGCACCTCAGACCCACTCTCAACTCTGTATGTTATTGCAGATACCAATTGGAGCTCACTACTCTACTTTATAGACCTATAAATATTGAAAATTGCTTCTACATTATTTAGTCTGAACGTCATCTGCTCCTTTTCCATATCAACTAAGGCGCGCACAGTGGAAAGGAATAGTCTCCCAAGAATGATGGGAACCTCAAAATCAACCTCACAGTCAAGAATCACAAAATCTGTCGGAAAGATGAACGACTCCACTTTCACTAGTACATCATGGAGCATACCAATGGGCCTCTTCACAGTTCTATCGACCATGAGCAACCTCATTGCAGTCAGTTTTGGATCTCCCAAACCCAACTTCTTGTAAATAGACAATGTCATCAAATTAATGCTAGCACCAAGATCACACAATGCCTTAGCAAAAAGCAACAACCCAATAGTATATGGAATAGTGAAGGCACCAGGATCCTCCTTTTTCTGTACAAGGGACCTTGTAGCAATATCATCTAATGTTGCAATCTATCATCATCTTCAAAGCTCACTGCCCTCTTCTTTGTCACCATGTCCTTCATAAATTTTGCATACCCAGGCATTTGCTCCAAAGCTTCTATCAACGGAACATTGATTGAAAGCTATTTCAACATGCTAATAAACCTGTGGTATTTTCTTTCTTCAGTCTTCTTTACTAACCTCAGTGGAAAGGGAGGTGGAGGTCTAGGAATAGGGACAACTTTCTGAGTTACCTCCGCTTTTTTCTCTGTCGCATTCTCGAACTCCCCACTTACCTTGACCACATCATCATCTTTACTATTCTCAATTTCCACCCCAGACGACATAGGTGGATCAATGGTTTGCTTACCCCCCCGAGTAGTGACTGCCATACAATTCCCATCATTCTTTGGATTCTGGATGGTGTTGCTAGGAAAATTGCCAGGTTGATGTGGATTTACTATAGTTGACAACTGAGTCATCTACTGCTCAAGATGCTTGATTGATACTTCATGGGCATTAACTTTTTGACCAATACCAGACAAGTCATTTCTCATCTCCTTCACATTCTCATTAGTTGCATCAAACCTCCGCATCATCTTCAGCAACATATCCTCAATACGTGACATATTACTTCCAGCTTCCCTAGGACCAGATTCCTGATTATGAGAGGGAACATAAGGTCAAACCTGATCATTTTTGTTGCAATAGTTGTTCCGATTGTAGTTGTTGTCGCGATTGAAGTTCCCATCCCGGACATATTGACCCTATTGGTTGTAGTTGCCATAGTTCCTACCTTGGTTTCCTTGACCTTGACGCCAATTATCCAGATTGGAACCTTGGGCGTTTGGTTGGAAACCCCCCGTCTGCTCATTCACCGCATAAGCATCCTCTTCAAAGTAATACTCCTCTCCCGGTGGTGGAGTTCTAGTCAAATAGTTCACACCATTCACCTTCTCCGCTCCTCTAGTTACATGCTTTAACACCAACTCTAGTTCAGTTCTCATCTGGGCCATCTCCTTACGAATCTCATATGCGGGCTGGTTATTTGTAGCTTTAACGACAAACTGTTCCTCCCAGTATCTGACTTTCTAGTGCTCCACGCTTTATTGTTTTGAGATATCTTCTCCATTTTCTCTGTAATTTGTGCAAAAGTGCATTCACCATACGAACCTCCTGCAATAGTATCCAGCACTGCCTTACTATTATCATCCTGTCCTCGGTAGAAGTACTCCTTCAGCGACTTTTCATCAATACGGTGATTCGGGACACCTCTCATGAAGGCAATGAACCTGTCCCAAGAACTACTCACAGACTCTCCAGGTAGTGCCATACAGTTGTTGAGTTTGTTTTTTTTATTCAGCTTCTTGGACACTGGAAAAAATCTTGCTAAGAACGCTTATGTCAATTGTTCCCATGTATAGATTGAGTTGTAAGGGAGTTCATTGAACCACACAACAACATCTCTGGTTAATGATAGGGGAAACACTCGCAACCCAATGACGTTCATATCCCAATCAGGTCGACTGATGCAGCTTTTGCAGACATGGTTTAGTTTAGCTATGTGGGCATGTGGATCATCCGCTGGCAAACTTGCAAACAAGCCCCTCGCTGTAAGCATCTGCATCAAGCTACTAGTCACCACAAATGTATACCCCTGAGGTAGAGGCGGTAGGACAAGAGGTCCATCAGAATCGGCAATATTAAGGTTGACCCTAAAATTGTCAGGTTGTCGTGGTCCTGGTAGGTCCTGTACCCTCAATGCATCTCCCAATCTATTTTCAGCTGGCACTTGATTATTCTCATCACCTACTCCCGTAGGTTGCAATCCAACTCTTTCACCTAACTCTCCTCCGATAGGATTAACCGGAACTCCTTGATTATTCATTCTCCGCAAAGTTCTGTTCATTTCTGGATCGTAGGGAGTAAGTGGTTCGCCTTGGCTCCATGTACTTGGCATACACTAGAGTAAGACCCTGAGAGAGACAGAAACAAAAGAAAAAGTAAAATTAGGAAATATTTGACTAAAGTTCAATAATGTAGTTAAACTTAATCTAAAAGCCTTATTCCCTGGCAGCGGCGCCAAAATTTGATACGCTCAAATTACACCTCTTTTCAGAAGCATAAGCGATCGTTATCACGTAAAGAACCCAACTTGTAGGTTGGGGTCGATCCCACGAGGAATATGGTTTAGACTTAAGTTTAATAACATTTATATTCGTTTAGCCACATTTATATTCGTTTAGCCAATGTATTTCCGAGACAAATAAGTAAAAGGGGGGGGGGGGGAGATTTGTCTAACAAATTTTGGAAATTATAAAAGTAATTAGTAAGCAAGATTTAAACTTTTGTTGTTATCAAATTGAGAAAGAAACTAGGGCGTATGTGTTCCCCATAAGCTCATAACTCCATAATCCTAGTAATAGCAATCCCTTCCTAGTGTATTACATGCAAAGTGATAAGTTATGTATCTCTAAATCTTTGGTCCGACATCTAGAGAATTTCACCCCACACCTTGGTCCGGCTACGTATGTATAATTTACTAACCCTTACCATTACGTAATATTAGAAGTCACATCGATGTATGGCTTAGTGTTCACCCTCGCACCAATCGACAATAATTCTATTAGATAGTATCATACTAAATCTATGTTGATAATTCTTTTCTTATTAACTACCGCCTTGGTCCGGCAAGTAGCAATAAGGCGAGTTCTAACGTTGCGCACCGTTAAAAAGACTTCTAGATGAAAGAATTATCAATGCATGCAAAATACTATTCGGGAATTACTTAGTTACTATTCATACTTCGTTAATCGCTCATGGGTCCCACAACCCTAGTTGTGGATTTAGTTACCCATATTAGCAAGAAAACAATTCATAGTGTTTTAAGAATAAATCATGAACTTATGTAGTAGAGTAGAATAATCCTAGAATTTCAACTGGAATTTCAAAGTAAAAATCACCAAAACGTGCTTAGGAAATTAAGAATTGCTAAAATTGCAAGTTAATCCCCAAAGCCAAAAACTAGAATAAAAGTAATGAAGTCTAACCCCCAAAAATGAGGTTTACATACCCTATTTATAGAAAACAAGTCCTAAATTAAAAGGGAAACAAAATAAGGAAAGTTTGTTTAGGTACGCATCTTCATTCCACGAGACTGACTTACAGACCATCAATGGATCTACGGTCCGTGAGTCCCTTCCGTCAGCCAGGACTTAGAAAATATTTCAGCTTCCAAAAATCAGCTTCTCTGAAGCAAACGACGAAACACCAGTACAGACTATAGATCGATCTACGGTCCGTCGATCCCTCTCCGTAGCTCCATACTTAGAATTCTCCAAAAATCAAGTATTGGAACCCTCACAGTCACATTCTATAGTTCAACAGTACGGTCCGTAGATTAATCTACGAACCGTCAATGGTCACCGTGGTTCCACACTTGGTCAGATTCCCTGGTTCTCCTTCCATGCCTTGCCCTGCTGATCTACGATCACTATCTACGGAACGACAATGGACCTACGGTCCGTAGATCACCTCTGTAGATGCCCTTTTCTGCATTTCTTCCAGCTGTCTCTTTACTTCCGCGCCCAAACATCTTTCCTGCAAAACATGATAAAAACACATAAAAACCAATACAAAAAGGTCCTAGACACACACAACTCTTAAGTGAAATGGATTAAAAATACCGTAAACTCACGGTATATCAAGTGATACTATAGTTCTTTTGAGCAACATTCAGGGGTTTGCTCGCATAATATATGAGATGAAAAATCTTCTCACACCTTTACCCTAAGACCACGCCAAGTGCCACCCCACTCGCATCACACATAATTTAGAATGGTTGTCCCCAATCTAGTGAAATAATGATCAATACAGAAATCAACTTCTCTTTTAACCCCGTCAAACGGGTTCAGAAAAGAATCATTAAACTCAAACTCTGTCTCCTTTTTAAGTAACTTGCATAATGGATGCAAAATTTTGGAGAAATCTTTGATAAATCTCCGATTAAAACCAACATGTCCCAGAAAGCTCCTAACATCCTTCACAGAGATATGTGGTGACAACTTTTCAATCACCTCGATCTTTGCTTTATCAATCTCGATACCTTTGTGAGAAATCCATTGATCCAGAACTATGCCCTCTTTCAGCATAAAGTGATACTTCTCCAAATTTAGCACAAGATTGCATTCTTTACAACGTTTTAGAATATCACCTAAGTACGCCAAGCAATCATCAAATGAGTCACCAACCATAGATAATCATCCATAAATACCTCGATAATGTCTTCCACCATATTAAGAAAGATAGACATCATGCAACGTTAATAAGTTGCAGGTGCATTACACAACCCAAATGACATCCTCTTGAAAGCAAACGTCCCATAATAATAAGTGAAATTAGTCTTCTTTTGGTCTTCCGGTGCTATAGAGATCAGATTGTATCCAGAATACCCATCAAGAAAATAGTACCAACCAATTCCAGCAAAACGATCTAATATTTGGTCCATGAACAACTTTGGGACGTGATCTTTCTCTGTCCATGCATTCAACTTGCGATAATCCAGGCAGACTCTCCAACCAGTAATCGGCCTCATCGGGATAAGTTTATTCTTTGAATTATGAACCACAATGATTCCTCCCTTATTCAGCATGCATTGAATCAAACATATCCAATTACTGTCAGCAATCAGATAAACTACTCCAGCATCTAACAACTTGATAATCTCCTTCTTCACAACTTCTTGCATTAGTTGATTCAATATTCTCTGGTGCTCAATACTTGGTTTACTATTAGGCATGAGTTGAGAACATATACCTACTGGAATACCAATAATGTTAGCAATCGTCCATCCAATCACCCTTTTGAACTGCTTCAAGAATGACATCAAAGCTTCTACTTGCATGTCGTTCAAATCAGTAGCAATAATGACTGGCATATTATTATTTTTACTCAAGAACACATACTACAAATGAGATGGTAAGCCTTTAGTTCCAACTTTAGAGGCTCATCAATAGATGGTTTTGCAGGTGGAATTTCTCAAATTTTTAGATCTAAATCCAGCTTCTTTGGTGAGTGACGAGTATAATCTTCCCCATCAAGTGCAACAACTAAATCAATGTACTCCTTAATTTACTCTCCATCGAAATTCATGCTAATGACAACTAATCCTTCAACACCTAATCTTTCCTCAATTGACACCTCTAGTTACTCCTCAATAGTATAATTTACAATGAACACCGATTTAAGATCACTTTGATGCTTCATTGATTTGGAGATATTAAATGTCACCTCTTTATTGTTCAATCATAATTTCATCTTCCCTCTCTCCATATCAACTCAAGCACACCCAGTAGAAAGGAATGGTCTTCCTAAAATGAGAGACACTTTAAAGTTAAATTCGCAGTCTAATATCACAAAATCCACTGAAAATATGAATGCCTCAACTTTAACCAGAACTTCTTATAGAACCTCAATTGGTTTCTTCACAGTACGATCAGCCATAAGTTGCCGTATTGCAGTCATTTTGGGGGCTCTCAAGCCTAACTTTTTGAACACAAATACCGGCATCACATTTATGCTAGCACCCAAGTCACATATGGACTTAGAAAAGTGTAACATTCCAATAGTACATGGAATAGTAAATTCTCTAGGATCCTTATTCTTTTGGACTAATAATCTAGTAGCAATGACACTACAACGCTGCAACTTATCATCACCTTCAAAACTGACGATCCTCTTTTTGGTCACTAGATTTTTCATAAACTTAACATAGCCAGACATATGTTCTAATGCTTCAATCAAAGGAATATTTAACAATAATTGCTTCAACATGGATATGAACTTGTGATATTTTCCTTCTTCAGTTTTCTTGACCAATCTTTGTAGGAAAGGAGGTGGAGGTTTGGCATTGGAATGATCTTCTGAGTAACTTCTAATTCTTTCTCATTCTGATCTTTTGGTTGTTCCACTATTTCAAGTTCATCCTCTTCTGGTTCCTTCACTCTTACCATCCCGGTCTGCATAGGAGATTCAATAGTCTATATTCCACCCCGAGTAGTAACTACCATACAATGTCCATCATTCTTTAGATTTTAGATAGTATTGCTAGGAAGTCTTCCTTGTTGTCATGGATTCACACTTGAAGATAGTTGACGCATTTGTTTCTCAATCTGTTTACTAGACACTGCATGTGAATCTACCTTTTGCCCAATGTTTGATAAAATGGTCCGCATCTCTTTCATATTTTCATCAGTCTAGTCAAACCTTTTCATTATCTTAGCCATCATATCCTAAATGCGATTCAAACTTGATCCTCCGCCCCGATATCCTAGTGGACATATGGACCACTATTATCGTTTATATTAATGTACCCATTTCTGTTGCAGCTATTATCACAATTATAGTTCCCTTCACGATTGTAATTACTGAAGTTCCGACCTTGATTACCTTAACCTCGGTCCCAATTATCCTGATTGGATGTTTGGGCATTAGTCTGGAAACCTCTTATCTGCTCATTTACAAAATTTGCATCTTCTTCATATATGCACTCATCAACCGGTGGTGCTCTATTATGATAATTTACTGCATTAACTTTCTTAGCACTTCCACTCACGTGTTTCAATATCAAGCCAACCTCTGTTCTCAACTGTTCCATCTCTTCACGAATATCATCATTTGATTGATAATGTGTGGCTTGCATAGAAAAAGTGCTCTTTGTGACAGCTGAAGTACTAGTGCTATATTTTTTTATTATTCTTGGAGATCATTTCAGGTTTCTCCATAATCTCATCAAATGTGTTTACCCCGTAAGATACTCCAACAATAGTATCTAACATTGCTTTTCCATTGTCATCCTGCCCTCTATAAAAGTCTTCCTTGAGCGATTCATCATCAACATGGTGATTGGCACGCTTCTCATGAAACCTATAAATTTGTCACCAAGAATCACTAACTGTCTCCCCTGCTAGAGCAACAAAGTTTTTGAGTTTATCCTTAAGCTTTAACTTCTTGAATACCATGAAATACTTCTCTAAAAACACTTTGTACAACTCTGTCCATGTGGTAATTGAGTTATATGATAGCTCAGATAGCCACACAGTAGCATCACCTGTCAATAATAATGGAAACACACGTAACCCGATCGCATCCATGTCTAAGTCAGGCCTTCCCAAACTACTCTTACACACGTTGATGACTTTACTAAGATTAGCATATGGGTCTATGAAATACCATAAAATAACCCTCTGGATGTAAGCATTTGCGTTAGACAGCTAGTAACCACAAATGTATGTCCGGGTGGTAATGGAAGAACAGCTATGGCACCTGTTGATCCCACAACATTATGATCAACCCTAAAATAATCATGCACATCGGGTGCTTGTTGATATTTCAATCTCGCAGGTTGTTCTGGTTGTTTCCCAGTACCTTCACTACTCCTGGAAGTTGGACTCCAACAATATTCTCGTCACCCTTTCCAATTGGATCATTGTCCAGTCTTAGATTCCGACCTCGTCAGACCATTTATCGCAGAGTTTTTGGTAGTTCTAGATTAAAAAGGGTCAGGGGATTGCCTTGACTCCATGTACTTAACATACACTTTTGAATAAAACCTGTAGAAAACAAAAAATAAAAATAAAATGTAAATAAGGAAATAATTGAAAAATAGTGCAATAACAAAATTAGTCTAAACTAAAAGCCTTATTCCCCGGAAGCGGTGCCAAAATTTGATACACCAAATTATACCTCCCTAAGGAAGTATAAGCGGTCGTTGTTCAAACAGAGGTTAGGGTCGATCCCACGAGGAATAAGGTATACACTTAGGTCAATTAGCTTGTTGATTGTACTTTTAGTCAGATTATCTCCGTAAAAGGGGGGGAGGGGTTGTAACACAAAATATTAATTGATTGATTTCAGTAACAAGTAACCAAGCAAAAAAAATTCAATGTTTTTTAATATCAATATAAGATGAATTAGGGTGTACATGTTCCCCACAAGTTCTTAATGCAGTAAACCTTATAATAGTAACCCTTATCTAGTATTTGACATGCAAAGTCGGTAAGTTAGGTATCTCCTAAGTGTTAGTGGTCCAAGTACAAAATTTCATCACGCAACTTGGTCCGACGGATGTATGATTTACTAACCCTTACCCGTGACCCCATATTAGTCCTCGCATCTTAAGTTCAGGCATTAGATAGTGAATTATCAAAGCTAAATCTCAGTTGTTTAATGTCTTTTCCCATTCGTTACTTCATTGGTTGGACAAGTAGGAATAAGACAGGTTCTAACATTGGCCACCATTAAAAAGCAATCAAAATGAAGAGATCAACAATACATGCATAAACACTATTCAAGGATTACTTAATTATTAGGTCTATGTTGTTAATTACTCATGGTTCCCACAACCCTAGTTGTGGATTTAGCTACTCATGCTTGGGTGATCATAATTCATAATATGTTTGTTAAAATAAATTGTAAACTTACAATTGTAGTAGATGAAATTCGGAATCTTGAATTGACGAACAAAACCTATATTATAAACTAACACTTCAAGAATTAAAATGGACAAAGTGTTCACAAATTAATTCTCAAAGCCAAAATCACAAATATCAAATTGTCTAACTCTCAAAAATGAAAATTACAACTAATATTTATAGACATCAAATCCTAAACAAAGGCAAAAAAGGAAATCTAGGAAAATTCGATTTGGCAGTCAATCCTACGGTTCATTCCTACAACTCGTAAGAATTCCTACAGTTCGTAAGAACCTTCCATCAAACAAAAACTCTACTTCTTAAATTCTTGACTTTTCTACATGTATGTTCTACGACCCATAGAGCTTTGCACAACCCATCCTGGCCTTCCATCATTCAAGTACTGGAGCTCAAACTCTTGAACTTTTCCATGATTGGTTTCTACGGCTCGTCATTTGGTCTCATCATTTTACACTTTTCCCCAATTTCCACTGCCTCAGTCCACGACTTATTCCTACGGCTCGTAGGTTGAGTCGTCAAATACCAAAAATGCTACTGTTTCAACTCTTTTCATCCCGACTGCTTCAAAGCCTATTTTCCTGCAAAATACAAGCAAAATACTATCGCATCTACTAACAAATGCTTCAGAAACACGCAAAACCCCAAGTTTAGAGTATTCAAAGTACCGTAAATCTGTGGTACATCAACTGCAAAGAAATCTAGCAGCTCTCAAACTCTTACATTATATCAGTTGTACAGAACCCTAGCATATATGGAATCTTATATCAAAATAACTATACACCACTATCTAGCCCCTCCCGGAATCTCACTTTGCGTCAGCTATGACACTAAGAGAAGTAGGGTCTTGAACAAGACTAGGTAGTGACCTCACAACTTGCACATACTAAATAGGGCTATCCGAAGGTCATAACCTAGCCCAAAGGATTGTATCTAACCCCAATTCACACACAAAACATGCCCCATGGGCTACCTAAGTTAACATGTAAGGTAAGCACTAGCCAAACCTAGGATAAGGCTTAATAATATCAATACTAAGACCATCCTAGCCCACTCACAACACACAGGGAAAACCACAACGTCACACTAATCAAGATTAACCAAAACATTATTCGAAACAACCAAAATAAGACTAAATAAATTCAATAACAATAACAATAAGAAATCATGCTTAAAACATCTCAACAATTAGCAAATCGTAGTCCTAGAATAACCAACAAACACTCTCTAAAAGTAGTACGTCGTATACTACCTCAAAGCCGAATACATGCACTCCAAAACTCTAAATTAGGGATTTTCCCTTCCGAGTCGCCTCAAATGATGCCACTCTATCAAAATAGTGATCCTGACATCAGTACAATCATTTTGACACCCAAAATGCAACAATTAAATTTTGGGTCAAAGTTGGCATTGTGAGACCTATGCAAGGAATTACAAAGTGGATTTTGCCAATATATCCTTGCCTGCTCAAGAACATTTACCCCAAAAATAGAAACAATTTGAGATCTAATATGCCTCAAAAAAACCTATCAAGAAGTAGGATTCCAAGACCCATTTCAAGCTAAAATCGATGAATTTAACGGAAACTTATGGGTTTAGGAGCAAGAATATCAACCCGTACGATGTCCCTAAGCAACTCCTAGTTTAATCCAAATATTTCCATAAGAAATCACCGAAGAAATTTCTATCAACATTTTTTTTTCCTAATGAAAAATGAAAAAAAAGAGATGGAAATACTGCCCCAACCGCTCCGGCAAGCCCGACATCATACAAGAGACGTCGTTGGAGAAAAATAAGTTTCGTTTGTATGGAAGTCAATGGGGCTGTCTGACTCCACAAGTGCGAGGTCCCCAATGTGACTAAGCTCCACATGAGTGGCCAGCGTCCGTAAGAGCGGCCATATCTCCACCGGAGCCAACCTTTCTCCACAGGAGCGACTGCACTAGCAGCTAGTGCACATGTCTTGGGATTTAAATCACAAGCTTCAATAGGACCTTAGAAATTAGTTCAGAGTCCCACCAATGCAAACTGAGTATGCTACCCAACCAGAAGCAACATTCTAAACTCAAAAGAATTGTTGAAACTTTCAACAGAGGTCGTCTCAACGTAAAGTAGGTTCCACACCTAAACTTCATTTTTACCAAATTTCACAAGGTAGCCTTAAAAGAGACTGGAAGTCTTGGGACCCAAACCAAAGGTCATTCTAGAATAAACTCGACATTCTGTAGCTAATGAAACCATCAAAACTGTATTCTGAGATAGTTTATTCCTTAGGAGATACACATTCATTAGGCACAAGTGCTTCTACACGATTTTTTCTCTTCTCGATAGTGTTAAGTCAGTAGAATGCCTATTCATTTCTATTGTCACTAGTGTGTTTCAGTGATTTTTCTTGTCAAATCCTTTAATCTTTATTTTCCAATAAATGCCTGCACACAAGAGAATAAGGGCGTGAAACCTCCTTTATTAGCAAATAAAACATACCAACAATAATGAATAAGAGTCTAATAAGTTGGTAAAATACCAAATCATCAATACTCCTTGTTTTAATTAAATTACATGATTTTGAGTTTATTAATGGTGTTTTATGCTTTATAGGTGAAATTGAATCAATACAAAGAAACAATTGGACAAAACTTGCAAAACTAAGTCAGAAACTTACCTAGTGAAAGAGGGGGGGGGGTGGGTCAAAATTATACCCCCTTGTATGATTGGCCCTTCCATGACAAAGGGCAATGTGAAGCAAGGAGCTTCATAGCACGAGGGCCAGTGCAAAGACCCATACCTTGCGGTACGAAATGAGATCAACCAGGGTAAAAAGTTGCCTTTTTTATAGTCCGACTAGGTGGAGGCCCAAAGTATTTTTACAGTCTATAAATACCCCCTTGGATGTTTTTAACTAGAGTTTGACATTATTGAATTCATGATCGTTATAGGAGCCTAAATAAAAGAATACTCGCTATTATTCTAGGGGTTCCTCTAAGATTTTTTTATTAGATTATTATTTTCTTTAATTATGTGTAATTAATTAAGGTTTCACGACTTATAAGATAAATAAATAATTGCTAGCGTAAATGGACACATGAAGGCTAGGAATAGAATGTGGGTTAAGGGGAGGATGGATTAGCAGCTAGAGTACCTAATTTACCCTACTTGCGTCTAATACAAGAAGATATATACATGCATTCGTAGCAATTTACCACATCTCCGATCAATAATATACGTGCGAGGTCAATTTGGATAGGTGATTATATGGTTCAAAACACAATGATCATATTATCAATCTGTATGATTCAATAATTCTGTAGATATTTTAATCATGTTTAACAACTATAAAGAAGGTGGTAGTATGCAAAACACATAGTCTTTAATCTTTGTGATCAACTCATGCAATAAATCTTTGCTTTAATATATGTGTCTTTATCAAATTCAATAGTAGTTTTAGTTAGTATAATAAACACCAAACCAGCTTCTCTGAAAATGGACAACACTAGTTCTAATAAATACGATAGAAAAATTGATAGCTTGTCACCAACTAAGTCTCTAGAGGATCTCCAACTTTGTATACAATCATTGTAAGCTCAAATACTTGCCTTTGTACCTAGGCACTTTAAGGATTCAGATCAGAAGGTAAAAAAGATGTATCTATTAAATCGGGCAGCAAGTCTATAATACAAACTATGCAACTAACTGGACCTATGCAGGCCACTATCTGCACATTATCTATAACTAACTGAGGCTAACAACTACCTATTCCTAAATATGATCCAACCATCAGGAGACTAATTCAAACTATAACAACTAGTAACAATAGATAAATAAAGATAGTTAATACACCCCCTCAAATTAGGCAAGGTGCAACAATGGCTAACTTGGAATGACACCTTGTAAAGGCTGATTTAGGCAGTGGCTTGGTGAAGGTATCAGCAAGTTGATTACAAGCATGAGTATGAGTAACACGAACTCGAGGAGCTTGAACCTGGTCACAGACATATGCAAAATCTACAGCAACATGTTTCATACAGGTATTGTTATATTCTAGGTGTTTTGATGGTCCTCACAAACGTAGCGAACTGGTCCCTGCAGAGTGCTCTCGTCTAGATTCAAAATGGGGTACAACTGTAAAGCTGTCATGTCAGGTGGTAGGTGAAAAGTGCAGTCTACTGCACCAATAGGAAGAGCAGACGTGATTATCTATTTCAGTGGCTCACAAATGTAGGGACCCAGTCCCTAGCAGAGTTTTCTCTACCAGATGTATAATGGTGTACAACTATAAAGTTGTCCTGTCAGTGGGTTGGCGAAGTCGTCAGTGTACTTAACTAATAGAAACACATGAAGTTGTTTGTCCAATGAACAATAATTCTCTTTGGTCGATATAATCAAAATGACAAACAACAGGAAGATTCATTCATTCAAAAGAGAAAGAGAGTTAGCAAGTCTTCTCAAGAACTCAAAGAGAACATTTCAAGGGACCTGGTCCCTGCAAGACTGCAAATGTGAAAAGGACGACAAGACAACTGTCAGAAAAGCTATCACCTCTGATGTGGTAGGTGCACGTCCTTTTAGGGA
>JAJOOF010004650.1:0-41245 GCA_029582545.1 Solanum lignicaule | reverse complement strand
TGTGAACTTTAGAAACCTTGAATTATTGTGGGATTTTAGAACTTTAAGTTGTGAACTTTAGGAATCTTGAATTATTGTAGGATTTTAAACTTTTGATTATGAACTTTAGGAATCTTGATTTATAGAATTTATGAACTAATTATTAGGTTGAACTTTAGAAATGTTGATAAAATATAGTCTTTATGAACTATTTAATTAAGCTTGAACATAATTTGAACTTAATTTGAAGTTTGAATTACTTGAAATCTTGAAACAAATTTTGAAAGTCTTTATAAGTCTTTAAATTGTGATTTAGATATTTTTGAATGTTAATTTAAGTTTGTTGTTTTATATTTTGTGTAGCTTCTTTATAATGTTTTGAGATTAATTGGGTTGAATTTAATTGAATTGAATTTCTTTTGTAGGTGGGCAACAGAAACTGGTAGTTTCTGCTGTCAAAAAAATTGCAGAAAAAGCGACGGACAGGGTGGTTTTGTCCGTTGCTTTTCTGGATTTTATTTTTGAAAAAAACCCAGAAAAGTGACGGACAGGGTCCTTTAGTCCGTCGCTTTTATGGGTTTTATTTTTTGAAAAATCCAAAAAAGCGACGGACGGACGGGGTCTTTTAGTTCGTCGCTTTTCAAGATTCTAAAAAATTTAAAAATTAAGAAAAGCGACGGACTTTGTCTCTTTTTGAAGATTAAAAAAAATAAGAAAATAAAAAAAGCAACGGACGGCGTCACATTTGTCAAAAAACGCTGTATGATGTCGATATTCTCTGATATGGTGGAGGACACTATTAAGGTATTTATGGATGATTTCTCTGTGGTAGGTGACTCTTTTGATCGATGTCTAGATCATTTGACTAAGGTGCTTAAAAGGTGTGAAGATTGCAATCTGGTGCTAAATTGGGAGAAGTGCCACTTTATGGTGAAAGAAGGGATTGTTCTGGGTTATCGGATTTCGAGAAGGATATTGAGGTTGATATAGCAAAAGTAGAGGTAATAGAAAAGCTTCCACCACCTATCTCTGTAAAAGGTGTTAGAAGTTTTCTTGGGCATTCAGGTTTCTATAGGAGGTTCATCAAGGACTTCTCTAAAATTGCACATCCATTGTGCAAACTACTCGAAAAGGAGTATAAGTTTTATTTTAATGATGCTTGTCTGAGAGCATTTGGGGAGTTGAAGGAGAAGTTGGTTACTGCACCTATCATTATTTCACCGGATTGGAGACAACCGTTCGAGGTAATGTGCGATGCGAGTGGAGTGGCGCTTGGTGTAGTATTAGGAAAGAGGAGAGAGAAAATTCTTCATCCTATTTACTATGCTAGCAAAGCTCTAAATGTGGCCCAGAAGAACTATACTGTGAATGAGCAAGAACTTCTTGCGGTGGTTTTCGCATTCGAGAAATTTCGATCCTACTTGCTTGGTACTTAGGTCATAGTGCATACTGACCATTCTGCATTAAGGTATTTGATGGCGAAGAAGGATGCAAAACCGAGGTTGATTAGATGGGTATCATTGCTGCAAGAGTTTGATTTCGTGGTAAAATATAGAAAGGGGACCGAAAATCAAGTTGCCGATAACTTGTCCAGATTATAGGAAGAGGCTACACTAAAGCTTGGTGATAGGGCTGAAATTAGTGATGATTTTCCAGATGAACAGGTATTGGTTGTTTCTTATGATCTGATTCCTTGGTTCGCAGACTTTGCTAATTATTTGGCAAGCGATTTGGTGCCCCCGGATTTGTCTTTCACTGAAGGAAAAAGTTTATGCATGATGTGAAGAAATTCTTTTGGGATGAACCTTATTTGTATCGTAGTTGCGCTGATGGGATGATTCGTCGCTGTGTGCCTGAGGTTGAGATGTTGAGTGTACTTGAAGCATGTCATTCATCGCCCGTTGGTGGGCATCATAGCGGTATTCGGACTGCACATAAGATTTTGCAGTATGGATACTACTGGCCTACCATCCATCAAGATGCTCATGATTTCGTCAAATCTTGTGATCGTTGCCAAACAGAAGGAGGGGTTTCAAAGAGGCAAGAGTTCCCTATGAATCCTATATTGGTGATAGAGTTTTTTGATGTATGGGGCATTGATTTTATGGGTCCATTTGTGAGTTCATATGGGATGAAGTATATTCTTGTTGCGGTTGATTATGTATCAAAGTGGGTGGAAGCAGTTGCGCTCCCCAACAATGAAGGTAAAAGTGTCACCGCATTCTTGAAAAAGAATATCTTCTCCAGATTTGGTACACCAAGGGCGATTATCAGTGATAGAGGTTCCCACTTTTGTAATAAGTTGTTCAAGGCACTACTTGAGAAATATGGTGTCCGCCAAAATATAGCCACTCCTTACCATCCGCAGACTAGTGGGCAAGTTGAAGTGTCCAACAGAGAGATCAAACCGATTTTGGCGAAGACTGTGAATGCTATTAAAACAGATTGGTCAAGGAAGCTTGATGATGCTCTATGGACCTATTGCACTGCCTACAAGACTCCCATCGGTATGTCTCCTTACCAACTTGTATATGGTAAGTCTTGCCATTTACCGATACAGCTAGAGCATAAGGCTATGTGGGCGATGAAGAAGCTAAATTTGGATTGGGGTGACACATCTAATTAAAGAATCAATGACTTGAATATGCTTGATGAGTTTCGCCTAAAAGCTTATGAAAGTTCAGCCTTGTACAAAGAGAATCAAAGAATTGAAAAGCGAGAATTTGTGGTAGGTGATCTTGTGCTTCTATTCAACCCTAGGTTGCGCTTGTTTCCGGGCAAACTCAAGTCGAAATGGACCGGGCCATTTTTGCTCACAAAAGTACTCCCACATGGAGCGATTAAGCTTGAGAATAGTAAAGGAACAAGGTTCATGGTTAATGGGCAAAGGATCAAGAACTATCTGGGAAACGCAGAAAGTGTGCAAGAAGTTGTTGAGGCCTCCTATCTTGATGAAGTCTGAGTAATCAAGAGGCCTACGTCGTGCCGCGATGTTAAATCAAGCGCTGCTTGGGAGGCAACCGAAGATGTAAAATCTAGATAACAATAGGTTTTTGTTTTCCGTTTAGTAGTTTTCTTTGTTTAGTTGCTTCTCTGTACTCATTTAGATAGTTGTTTTATTTTTGTTTTAGTGTTGGCTAGACATAGCATAGGGTCATTGTCTAAAAAGTGTCCAGAAAATGTAAAAAGAAAGGGCTAATGGTTGCTACATGTGCAGGGGCGAAAAGCAGAATCTGCAGAAAAAGGTCTTGTGCAGTGGTCTACGGACCCCATCGACGTTCCGTGGTTGATACTACGGACCGTGAATGGTGTCCGTAGATCCCAGGGAATTCTCAGAAATCTTCCAAGTCTAAGAGTGATCTACGGTCCTAATCTACGGACCGTAGATGGACCCACGGACCGTAGATGAGGTCTCGTGGGTCCAAACCCTAGTTCTGCCTGACTCGACCCGGACCTCTCCTATTTAAAATCACCCAAATTCAAATCATTCCCACTCACTCCATTTACTCCCAAAATTGTTTCTAAACCTCCCAATCCCTTAAATCACTCCATAACTCCCTAATTAATCTTCTCTTTCTTTCCCCTACAATCCCAAATTTCCTTTTCTCTCCAAACTCCACTCATCCCAAAAACTTCCCAAGAGGTCCGGTATATGGGTTCGATGCGTAAAGGGCAAAGTTGTGGTATCGAAAGCGTCGAGTCATCACACAATCACCCCACTCCCGCTGCTTGTAAGGTAATAAACTTTCCCCTCACTTTGAATTTCGATTCATCGATTGATTATAGAAAGTCCGAAATTAGGTCTTGACCTTGGCTAAATTAATATATGAAATTGTATGTTGAATTAGAAGTGAATGCACCCTTGGGACGATAGAATGTGATTATGCTGTCTTGTTGTATGTAAAAAATCAATGAAATATAAGTCTAAATGTAAGTTTCGACTTAGGGTTCCTTATCTTGCAGAAAGTACCTGTAAAAAAATTGAGTAATTGGAACCCCTAGAATGACGAACTAGCATAATATATGTTGAAATACATGCTTAGACTAGGATGTTGTTGAATATGGAAAAAATGTGGGCTTCCAATCGAAGCATGTCTGAAACCTGGCACAGATCCCACCCACGAGACCCCATCTACGGGTCGTAGGTCAAACTACGGACTGTAGATCAGATCCGTGGTTGGTAGCACATGAGAATTTCACTAAGTATGGAACCACGGAAGTGGACTACGGTCCGTAGATCAATCTACGGACTGTTCTGCACATCTGTGGTTCCCATCAGAGACCAACATTTTGGTACCTCTGATCTATGGAGGGGATCCACGGACCGTAGATGCCCACCGTAGGTTGCCATTAAAGCCACTGTCTGAAATTTTTTTTTGTTTTTCAATTTTGTTCGTTGTTAGTTTTAAAATCTTTTCAAGTGTGTTATTAGTTTATTTTGGTACTAATTAGACATCCACAGGCACCATGGTGCCTAAGAATAAAGTGACCTACTCCAAAAGGGGAAACTCCAAATTTGTGGCTCTTACTTTTAGGCTGATTGATGAAGACACAGACGTGGAAAAGGATCCAGCATATGTTCCACCGGCCACGAGGACATCCCCTACTGCACCTCGGGCTACCCATAATACATCGCGATAGGTGGTCACCGACGTAGTCACTGTTTCCCAGTCTGATGAGGAGAACAAACTAATCGGGTCACCGGCTGGTTCTGCTTCCGGTTCTGAGGCTGGTTCTATTTCCGGCTCAGGGTCCGCCTCTGCTTTCGGCTCTGAGCCCGCCCATGCTTCTAGCTCTGGTTTTGGATTCGCCACAGGCTCAGGTTCACATGACAAAGCTGCCACATCTGATGAGGCCATTAGTTCGGGAGAAGTCTCGGTGCCACGAAGCTATGACCCTGATCTGGTGGCTGGAGAGCCAAACAGATGGTGTGTTGAGGGCCAATGGAAAATTTATCGGGATGCTAAGATAAATAATGACAAAGAAAAGATGGACCGACTTATTACAGAAAAGTGCAGAGTGCTCACTGGGAGCTTAGACACCGTACCAGAAATCCATCGGCTCTTTCAACGTCACAAGTGTGAGTGGATGGCTCGAGAACCAGGCACTTATAGCGAGGAGATTGTGAGGGAGTTCTATGCTTCCTATGCAGCTACTCTTTGAGGTTCCATCCATAGTAATGCCAAACCCACTGCCCAGGCACCCCTCACAGCTACACTAGTGCGTGGATTTTCTGTAGACATCTCTGCGACCACCATCCGCTGGTTCCTCTATGGTCCTGGCCCTGATCACTCTTGGGCACTCAACACGGTTGAATTTGACTACAGATGGGACACTGTACGGGGTAGAGAGTTCCAGTAGAGTACCGAGAAAAAAGACTTTATTACACTGGCTAGCTAGTCAAATTGCTACTGACAGAGAGTGAGTCGAGTGGGTCACCACTCCGAGCGTGAGCATCAAGAAGGCCACTCTCACATTTGTGGCTAAATTTTTCTGGCTGTTGGTTCGCAATCAAATTTCTCCCACAAAGGCTGACAACGTCCTAGCTTGGGACCGCGTGGTTATGGTAGCAGCATTGGTTGCGAGATTCGAAATTGATTTAGCCCGCATACTCATTGCGGAGATACATGAGAGGGCTTTCAAAGCGTCCACCACTTACTCTTTTGCTTGTCTCGTTTTTCAATTATGTAGGGACTCTGGAGTGTCGATTTGGCATTTTGAAGAATTGATCCGGCCCATGGGGACACTGGATATAGGCCTCATTCGGGATGAGGCAAATGTGGCGGCACCACGCAGAGAGCCACAGGTTGATGTGCCGCCCAAGGGAGCTGATTCAGTAGATGTTGTGGAGCAGATGCAGGGTGATGATCCTGCCCCTCCAGCCCACATTGATGATGTCCCGGCCTCCTCATCTCAGGCCGCGAGTCGGGCTCTTAGCTCGTCCAGATCCACCCCGCCTTTAGGAGCTGCTGTTGTACCATTGGTTAGGGTTCAAAAATTTGAGGCTCAGATGGCCACGCTGCTCCACCATGTCCGGCTATGGATGCAAAAGTCGATAGTAGAGTCTGAGGTCAAAATGGAACGAAGGATGGAAAGCCTGATGGACCAGAAGGTCCAGGTCGTTAATAAGTGCCTCGATGCCTTTGAATTGAGGGTTCTCGAACGACCGATCCCGACCACAGATCTATCCTCTTTTCAGACCGAGTTAGCCAGTCTCCGGGCCGACGTTGATGCCATTCTTGCCACACCTGCAGTTGAGCCATAGGCTGCACCTACTGCTTTGTCTGACGATACGGTCCTTGATGCATTATTCAGTGGGGAAGCAGAGGAGCAGCCCGAGCCCACACTTGCCCGAGGTAAGAGGCATCGATCTAGAAACACATCTGAGAATTAAAGAGCCAAGAAGAGGGAGCACAAGCAGGAGAAGCAGGCTAAGAACGCTTCCATAATAGATGAGTAGTTTCGCCAGGAGAGGGTTCATGAGAGTGTTGCTGGGTCATCAAGTTCTATGCCCATTTCGAATGTTCCGAATACTGTGGGTCATGATGTGAGCACCACTGATGGTGCGGTTATATTGATTGATAGCACTACTGAGGGTATTGTGATTGCTGTTATGGGCACTACTGAGGGTGGCTCCAATGTTGATGTAGCGGGCTCCGTGAAACTTGACCCAGCCGCTTGTTGATGGTTCGTCGGCGCTATGCGCCACATGTTTGCTTCACCCAAATCCATTACTTTTTACTGCTTTTTGTGTGCATTGGGGACAATTGCACCTATTTTTTGTTAGGGGTGGGGTAAATGGATTGTGAGTGATAGAGTGAAGTCTGAGTAACCCAACTCATAATCCTCTCTTGGGGTTTTCTTGCCTGTGTTTTTCCCCCAAGAGACTACTTAATTTCTATTGAACCGGCATGTGTTAGGATTATGTGTAGAAGCATGAGAAAGAATGAAGCATGATGGCAAAAGCTTTTTGAAAAAAAATGATACCCGTCCAAAAATGATATGTGCAAAAATCTGTAGGCTAGAATGAGTTGAATGTGCTGGCTCTGAGTATCACATGATAATAAACCAACTTGATGGCATGACTTAAGCTAAAACTTGAACTGGGTAATCTGATAATGAAACTATGTGCCAAGAGTGTGTGAGAATAGTTGTGTTCAAACAGTTTTTGTGCCAATCTAGAACTTGCTCGGTTAGTCCTGCCAAGACAATCTACTCTAGAGGCAAGGAAGTGATCATAGACCCTTGTTTTGATAAGTCCGCAAATTTCCTAAAATAAGAATTCAACCAAATGAAATAAATTCTCTCTTTGATCCAAATGCTTGGAGCCTAAATTAGACCATTTCTTTCTAAACCCCTAACTCACCTTCCCATAATCTACTATGTTGGCCCCGGTCCCTCCTTGGACATGTGTACCTTGATTTAGGCCAAAATCCTAAGTTGAGGGTGGCTAATGTAAAAAGTAACCTCAATCTTGGCCCTGATCCGACATCGGGTGTTGTGCACCTCAACCAATGGAAAATCCATAAGTTGAAGGTGGCTATGAAAGAGGAAACCGAAAGAAAAATGGGTATGAAAAGAGTTTGATGTTGAAAAAGAAAAAAAAGGAAAGGATGTGACTTATTGAAAGCTAAAGAAAAGAATAAAACGCAAGAAAAAGATGAAAGTGAAAAATAAAGAGCTACAAAGTCAAAAGTCACATCCATGGTTGAAGATAATCAAGGGAAAGAAGGTAAAATGGTAGGATGTCAAGAATAGGGAAAAAAGAGGTAGAAAGCCTAATGTAATATCAAGGAGGGCAGAAAGTCACTAAAACATACCCAAATGTACCACACCTAACCCTGAGCCTACGTTACAAGACAAAAAAGCCCTATAGTTATCCTAGAACCTAGTTTTGAGAGTCTAAGCAGTGAAAATAAGGGCAAGCCTATGGTATTGAGATTAAATTTATTGTGTGAAAAAGGGATTTCGTTTGGATTAAGGGCACTAGTTACATTGTCATAAAGTTGGTACCTTGGTGATAGTAAAACAGTGTATATTGTGTGTTGGTCGGTTAGTCTTTGTCATGTTTGGATCCGCACAAGTTAGCTTGTTGAGTCTGAGAGAAAAGATTTGCACTCGAGAAGAGAGTCGAGGTAGAGATCCATGTGATTGCTTGTGCTTGAAATTCTTGCTTCTATACAAAGTGTCGTTTAGAGTTTTAGTGTGTCGCTTGAGGACAAAAAACGAATTTAAGTTGAGGGTGTTGATATACCGTGAGTTTATGGTATTTTTAATACATTTCACTTAAGAGTTATGTGTGTATAGGGCCATTTTGTATTGATTTTTATGTATTTCTCTCATGTTTGCAGAAAATATGTTCAGACGTGGAAACTAAGAGATGCAGCTGAAGGATGTGTAGAAAAGGGCATCTACAGAGGTGATCCATGGACTGTAGGTCCATTCACGCTCTATAGATGGGTGCTGTTGATAGGCAGGCAAGGCTTGAAGGAAAATTAGGGAATTCTTGACCAAGTGTGGAACCACGGTTGCAATCGACGGACCATAGATTGATCTATGGACTGTACTGTTGATCCGTTAAATGATTCAGAGAGGGGTTACAATACCTGATTTTGAAGATTCTAAGTATGGAGCTACGGAGGAGGATCCATGGACCGTAGATCAATCCATGGTCCGTACTAGTGCTCCGTCATTTGGTTCAGAGATTTGAAGATTTTGAAGTTAGAAATTAGCCCAAGTCCTGAGTCACGGAAGGGACCTACGGACCTTAGATCAATCCACGGTCCGTAGGTCAGTATCGTCGATCGAAACCGCGTCCTGAAACATTATTTCCTTATTTCATTTCCTTTTTAGTTAGGAATTATTTTTCTATATATATGGCATGTAAACCTCGTTTTTGGGGGTTAGACTTTATTACTTTTGTCCTAGTTTTGGCTTTGGAGATTAACTTGCAACTTTAGCAATTCTTAATTTTCTAAGCTTGTTTTGAAGATTTTGGTTTGGAAATTTGAGTTGAAATTTGGGTTTATCATTCTCATTACGTAAGTTCATGATTTTTTCTTCTAAAAATATGAATTGTGTTCTTACTAATACGGGTAACTAAATCCACAACTAGGGTTGTGGGAACCATGAGTGATTAACAAAGTATGAATAGTAACTAAGCAATTCTTGAATAGTGTTGTTGCATGCATTGATAATTCATTCGTTTAAAAGTCTTTTTAACGAGTGCATGCATTAGAACTCGCCTTGTTGCTACTTGCCGGACCAAGGAGGTAGTTAATAAGAAAAGAATTATTAACATAGATTTAGTGTGATACTATCTAATAGTCTAATGTCGATTGGTGCGAAGGTGAAACCTAAGCCATACATTATTGTGATGTCTAATATGAGGTAAAGGTAAGGGTTTGTAAATTATACACACGTAGCCGGACCAAGGTGCGGGGTGAAATTCTCTAGTTGCCGGGCCAAGGAATTAGAGATACCTAACTTATCACTTTGCATGTAATACACTAGGAAATGATTGCTATTACTAGGATTACTGCGTTATGAGCTTTTGGGGAACACGTACACCCTAGTTACTTTCTCATCTTGATAGCAACTAAAGTTTGAATCTTGCTCATTGAATACTTACATAATTTCCTGAATTTGTTTTACAAATCCCCCCTATTTTAATTACTTATTTTCGGAAATACAATGACTAAACAAATATAATCGTCAGTTAAGTTTAAGTCTAAACCATATTTCTCGTGGGATCGACCCCAACCTACAAGTTGGGTTCTTTACTTGATAATGATCGCTTATGCTTTTGTACGGAGGTGTAATTTGAGCATATCAAGCCACTCGGCGACATGCCCCATCTTCAGGATCATGGCTTGAGTATTCCTGGTGGGCTGGGAAGCATGGCCTAAGTAATCCTGGTGGGCTGCGAAGCAGTAGAAGAACCAGGAACCTGAGAGGAAGTGGAAGCGGGTGTACCTAAAGGCCTGGATGCCGGAGTAGGCAAATATGCCTCTGCAAGTAAAGAATCAACATCAACCTCCGGGGATGCATTCACTGGAGCCGCTCTTCTCCTATCACACTCATCCCGAGTGTACTCGTCCTCTATGCGCCGACTATCTATGGATGATGTGGTGGTGACCTCTATGTACCTTTTCTTCTCATGAGGAACTCCAGCATACCAGCATAGCTCTGTAATCATGACCGGGAAGGGAAGGGATGTCTGGTGCTACATGGCCCTCATGGCCATCTCCTGCTCAATAATGAGTCCCAAGTCGATGCTCCTCCAGGCTGTGATTGATCCAAGACAGGTCATTTTTGGATGGTGGAGGATGGACTCATTCTGTGAGGGAATAATAGAGCTGCTTATGAATCCAAACCAGTATAGAGCAACTACGTTCAAGTCCTTTTTCTCAATCGGAGCGCCCGCCTCAATCCACCTCGGGGTGGTGTCAGAAAGAGGGATCAATCCATCCCTTTAGATCATCCAGAGGTGTCTCAGTTGTAGCCAAGCTCGGGTAGGAAAAACCTGACCCTCTATCTAGTAAAACATTGATATAACCGTTGTTGCATCTTACTTCTTTCCCCCGGACCATGACAGATTTCACTGGTCTGAAGGCACTGGCCTTCTTCTTCCCCTTTGGTACCAAGTCACTGTATGTTGTGTAAAATTCTCAGACCCATGTAGGAATATAGGGGCCTCGGGGCCTGGTGAACTGCTCAAACCTGTGGAAGCAGAGAGTTTCCCACATATTAGGATACATGTCCACTAATCCATCTGTAGACGACCTCTTCTCTTCAAGGATGGTCCGCAATCCCTCGGCTTTTAGCTTGTTTAGTAGTCGGGGATGAGAACCCTGAACTAGTGGTGCTGGAACCACCGTTTGTGCCATGGCTGGCACTGAATCAGCAGCAGAGGGTATGGGCTCTGGGATCCTAGACGGATCTTGGAGAACTCGAACACGTATCTCAGCCCACCTGGTCTAAAGTGGCTGGTCATCCTCAGGCTCTGAGAATAAGGGTTGAGATTGAGTAGACTCCCCATCACTACCGGAGTTGTGCTCCGGTCTTTTTGCCACGGGAGCTTTGCCCTTTTCTTTGCCTCTTTTTGGAGGTGCTTGTTTTCCATTTTTAGACAGAGCAACTGCTCCCTCATTGATCACGATGCCCTGTGCCCTTTTGCGAGGCGGTCTACCACTATCCCTCAAATTGGTCCTAGCCATGTTAGCAATATACACCAAAAAGGGTTAGAAACAGTTCAAGAAAAGTGCAGAATACAGGTTGTAGAAAGACTCGCCGGACCGATCGGCGAGTCGCCGAGTCAGGGATCAAGCCATCTATTTAGATCATCTATAGGTGTCTCAGTTGAAGCCAAGCTCGGGTAGGCAAAACCTGACCCTCTTTCTAGTAAATCATTGATATAATCGCTGCTGTATCTCACTTCTTTCCCCCGGACCATGACGGATTTCACCGGTCTGAAGGCACTGGCCTTCTTCTTCCCCTTTGGTACCAGGTCAGTGTATGTTGTGTAAAATTCTCAGACCCTGTAGGAATATAGGGGCCTCGGGGCCTGTTGAACTGCACAAACCTGTGGAAACAGAGAGTGTCCCACACATTAGGATACATGTCCACTAATCCGTCTGTAGACAACCTTTTCTCTTCAAGGATTGTCCACAATCCCTTGGCTTTTAGCATGTTTAGTAGTCGGGGAGGAGAACCCTGAACTAGTGGTGCTGGAACCACCGTCTGTGCCATGGTTGGCATTGTATCAACAACAGAGGGTGTGGGCTCTGGGATCCTAGATGGATCTTGGAGAACTCGAACACGTATCTCAGCCCACCTGGTCTGAATTGGCTGGTCATCCTCAGGCTCTGAGAATGAGGGTTGAGATTAAGTCGACTCCCCATCACTACTGTAGTTGTGCTCCGGTCTTTCTGCCACAGGTGCTTTGCCCTTTCGTTTGCCTCTTTTTGGAGGTTCTTGTTTTCCCTTTTTAGACAGAGCAGTTGCTCCCTCATTGATCACGATACCCCGTACCCTTTTGCGGGTTGGCATACCACTATCCCTCAAATTGGTCCTAGCCATGTTAGCAATATACACCAAAAAGGATTAGAAATAGTTCAAGACAAGTGCAGAATACAGGGTGCAGAAAGACTCGTCGGACCGATTGGCGAGTCGCCGAGTCACTTGGGCGAGCCAGATCGGGCTCGCCGAAAGGACTGGCTTGAAAGATTCCCAGAAAAATACTATATCGGAAATGGGAAGGGCCATTTAGTGAATCACCGATACCACTCAGCGAGCTCAGACTAGTCCGCCAAAAGTTACAGTATGTTTTAGGGGTTAGGGGCACAGATAGGGCGATCAAGGGAGACCTTCGGTGAATCGCCGAGTGCACTCAGCGATCTCGGGCTTCCCGCTGAAAGTTACAGACTCAAACTCAACTTAATCAAGAAATTAAAGGCTATCTAAGGGACTTTGGCAAACCATCGAGTGGTTCAGCGAGATCGACCCATCTCACCAAATTACTCAACGTGCGAATTTTCAACCCTGGCTCCCAAATTCAAGCCTGCAGCCCCCGAAAACAAAATCAAACAAAAAAGATACTCAATTAAGCCCAGACCCATAAGACTTCTCCCGGTTTGGCCAAAATTTGTCATTTAACGACTTTTGCCCTTAGGAATGACGTCAAACACTCCATCATTAGGCAAAGCACGTCATTTACCACAATTTGGGTTACTCAGACTTCACCCAACTAGACCCAACAACAAAATACCGCAACCCAACAATTTATGATCAATTTTAAAGCACAAAATTTGGGAAATTAACAATACAAGCATAATAGACAATTTAGGACCATTACGAGACTATGATAGGCACAACTAGCACACAATTACAATTTCATAGGGACCCAACACACATCAACACAATTCATAATAATGCATTTGAATTTAACCGTTAATCTAGAGTTTGAGATTCGGAAAGCCAACCTTTAATGCCGAAATACAATTTTGTAATGTTAGGCGGTAAAGAATTCCAACTCTGAACACAAGATCAATGAGCAAAAACCAATAAAATGCAAAAATATCGAAAGACTAAAGTGCGGGTGTGATTGTATGAGGCTAAAAGTGAGGGAATATGAAAGAGTTCGAAATTTTAAACCTTTGGCCTTCAAAAATGGTTCAGCTCGCGGCCCTTTCGGTGATATTAGTCATCCTTGCCGAACCACTCGGCGACACACCGAGCGGGTATTACCTTGCCGAGTTTTACAGGTCCAAAGAGTGTACAAAGTCGGGCTTGCCGACGTATTCGGCGAGTCGCCAACTCGTCCATGGGCTCGCCAAGTTTTACAAACTCCATCCTTATATTTTCTTGAGTCCAACGGCGGTCCAAGTTAGGCTCGCCAACCTCTTCGGCGAGTCACCGACTGGACTCTTGGCTCGCCAACCTGTAATTTTCAAACATATTCCACACTTCAAGATACACAATCAACACCTGTTATTTCAAAAACAAACTTAAAGCAATAAAAACTTGGGTTGCCTCCCAAGAAGCGCCTTAATTAACGTCGTGGCACGACGCAAGTACCCACTCAAACTTCATTCTTAGGGTTTTCCATAGTATCACTAGGCAACCCCCCTTGTTGTCTTGGGTTTAAATGAGAAGAAATTTGACCCATTTGGGTCTCTAACTGCTTGATAGAGACGGAATGAGAGGTCATCGTCTGGTTGAGATTCGATACATCTTCCTTCATTTCCTTCAAAACTTTATCGGACCCTTCAACCTTATTGAGAATACGTGAGAGCATATCCTCAGTCCGGTCACCCTCAGAATCTTTGGGCTTTTGACGCTCATGGGAAGGAACATACATATCCTTCTCCCCTTCTCTTTCCTTCCAGGTGATGTTACGATCGTTCCACTCTCTACCACGATCATTCCATCCCTCATCTTTGTTCCAACCTTGGTTACCACCCGACATTGGGTAGTTTGCACGATAACCTCCACCTTGGTTGGCTAGGAAGTTTACTTTCTTATTGTACATCGCTTCAAACTTGGCCTCATCGGGGTTTACACAACCAACACCCACAGCATTGACACTCCTAGCACCAGCACCCATGACATTTTTGGCTAAAATGTCAAGTTGGGTCATCATCTTTGCCATGTTTTAGTCCCTCTCTTGATCTTTCTCAATTTCCTCATTCGTCAATTCAAATGTGAGAGGGGAGACATGATCTTCACTGGTGTACCATGCTCGGTTTATCTTGGTCATGCCATCAAGGAGTTGTCTGCTATCACATAAGGCTATTACATTAAACCTCCCGGAGAAAGTTGATGAGCCACTCCCTTGTTCACTGAATCAAAGATTCTGTAAAAGTACTGTAGCAAGATATTGTCGGGCAATCCATGAGTTGGGCATTGTAGCACCAACTTCATAAATCTTAGCCAAGTCTCATGGATTGGCTCGCCCTCCAAACGCTTGAAGCTTTGGATACTGTCCATAAGTGTCATTATCTTCGAAAGAGGGAAAAATCTCACTTGGAATGTGGTGACAAGCTCTTCCCACGAAGTGACAGAATCTCTTGGCAACTCAGCCAACCACTTACACGTTTCTCCCGTTAGAGAAAATGGGAACAACCTCAGCCAGACCGATTCTTGAGATATGTTCTTAAAGGAGAACGGTCCACAAACATTGACAAAGTTCCTTATATGCTCATGGGGATCCTCATGAGCCAACCCACCAAACAACCCTTTCAATTGTAAGAGCTGCAACATGGTTCTTGTAACATAAAACACATCGTTCCTTTCAGCTGGAGGCAAGCGAATGACACCCACTCCACCCACTAGATTTGGGTCATTGACGTTCGGTTCATTGACATCATTGAGATTTCTGATGTCATCTTAGTGGCCCACTTGGCTACCATTGCTTTCGTTGACACTCATTTCCTCTGTTTTAACAGCAACACAAAAACCAAAACTAAAAATAAGTAGATTCAACTATGACTAACAAGTACACAATTCAGCTTCACCAAAAGAATTTCAAACAACACCATTCCCCTGCAGCAACGCCATTTTGATTAATAACGTTTCAAAGACACTTCATCCAATTCTAAGCATCAATAATCGTTAATCAGTATAAAACCCAACTAATGTGTTGGGGTCGAATATCACAGGGAGCGGTATGTGTTTCATATTCAATTGGAAAGTATGAACATGGTCAAATAAATCATAGGAATAAAAGTAATCGAATAAAGACATCATTCAAATTAAGGGGTTATACGAATGTCAAATGGGGGGTTTTGGTTTTGATTATCAACTACAAACGGCAATCACAACAACACGAAATAACAATAATGAGATGGGTTCTTAGGATGTAAATTATAGGCTAATATAGACATATGGGTAATTGAAACTATTAGAAAATAGCTAGATATTAGTGAGTAGGCTAGGTTATAATGGAGGTAAATTTTCTCTCGAACAATTTACCCTGAATCAAGTGATTTCTCTCAAACATCAACAAGCATGAAAAATAAGACCAGCCCATACTGTAATCCATTCACTCTGTTGAGTTGAATGTGTGGGATTGGGTTTAGGATTCCCTCTCTATTGCTGAATCCAGGTCAACCCAATACCCACAAACCATCAATCAATAATTTTTCTTCTAAAACCTCTCTCTCTCGAGCAAGCCAAGAACACAAACATAGAACTGCATTTGCAACTTCAATTATTGAATTAAACTATAATTAATGATTAAAATCACTTTTAAATAGCATTTAAACTAACAATTAACAATACCCATAAGCTAAACCAACCCATAATCACACACGAAGAATTGGAGTTTTAGCTAGACATCATAAAAAGGTAAAAACCGTTACCAAATTGATTATCAATCAACTGGGTAAAGGTGATTTTGTCTTTCCAATGCTCCAATTTTAAGATTCTCAAAGACCCACTTCTAATTTCTCAAAAGTGAATTTCTTCAATCCCTCAAAGGTAAGGAAAACTAGAGAAAAATGTCTCTAGGTGCTCAAAACTTCACAATAATGTCTTAATATAGATAAAACATACTCAACTAAAATGTTCAAAAATGTATTAATAGTCGCCGAAATTAAGCTACGAAAGTTCATTCGGCGAAGTAAGTCGGGCTCGCCGAGCTGCCCTTTGGTCTCTTCCATCGCCCTTATTCCTTGCATTCAGGATCCTCAAGGTCTATAACTTTGGGTGATCTATCACTGTATCGCGGAACTACTCGGTGATCCGCCGACTACTCCTTTCTCTAGCCGACTTGGTTTCTTCCATCAAGGCTTGGCACACTGGACCTTTAAGCGGTCAGATGAGCCACTCGACGACACGCCGAGTGCTCTTGGCGATCCTCAGGCTCGCCCATCTTCATTTCTTCAGCCTGTTTTGTTCCTTTTTGCTTGTTAGTGTGCTTGCTTTGTTCCTCAATCCATATACCAGAAAATCAAGGGTTTTACATCAGTTATTGACACAAATTAAGCATTTGAGGACACTAAATCTATATAAAAAATTCCATAAATGAGTCCAAATCTCAGACTCATCAGCTATACAACTTGACATAGTCTGGTTGTAGGATCAGTTATGTTTCATAGGTGAAGAGGATGATGATCTCCAACAACATCCATTTTCCTTTCCTTATGGGGATTCAGGCTTTGTTGTTTCTAATTGTGCTTTTTATTTATCATGATGATTTTAGTTTATAAATGGTGTCTGGTTTAGTTTTGATATGGATGAGTTTTTCAAAGGTGCATGTTTTATTTACTATTCCAAAAAGGGCCTGGGAGTGGACAAGAAAAATTGAGAAAGA
Source organism: Solanum lignicaule (assembly GCA_029582545.1). NCBI lineage: Eukaryota > Viridiplantae > Streptophyta > Magnoliopsida > Solanales > Solanaceae > Solanum > Solanum lignicaule. The sequence goes on along the minus strand of JAJOOF010004650.1, from coordinate 24,450 downwards.
ATAGCCGGTTGGTTGATAGGGCTGATGATAGCCTTGTATTCATGGATACTAATGTGGTAGAAGGGTTTGACTATGATTTGGTATTGTGATGGTCTTTTATTCAATTATATTAATGTGGTCAAAGGTTTAAGCTATGATTTGGCATTATGGTGGCGTACAAGGAGGTAAAGTATTTAGATAAAGACTTGGGGTGGTATAACTTTCTTATTCCATGTGTTTTTCTAATTATCTATATTATAATATGTGGTAGGTTTGGGTCGACAAATGATGTGTACTAGTACGTGTTGTTTGTACTAAAACTACTCTTACTATGTCATTTGGCATAGTCTTGTTGTAGGGTTTGTGACGTTTTATAGATGAAGAAGATGATGATCTCTGACAACTTCCGTTTTTCCTTCCTTATGGTGGGAGTTGTGTCCGATTGTATTATATAAACTATACTCCTTTAGTTGCTCTCATACTATTTAGACTAGTTCCTTAGGGAGAACTTTTTTGGTTATTTGTAAAAGGTTTCCATTAAAAAGTTGAATGTTTTCAAAAATCTTTAAGGTGTTAAATTTCTTTTGCAATATTTTATTAATTTCTATATGTATTAATCAAATTGGATGGTAAGGGTGCTCCTTTTTTAAGTGTTAGAGAAGGTGCACGTACAACCTTACGGGTTAGCCCTTGACATATGCATGTTGGGTATACCATAGGGAAGGATAAGTGAGGACATCATGTTGATAATCTCGTGCGATGGACCTGTTCATTTTACTTATGGTTTCAAGTGTTATTGTTCATTGTGAATGTGATTATGTGTGATTGTCTTTGATTTCTAGTTGGCTCGGGTACCACGCTAGTACAAGAATACTAATGGTTAGCTCGGTTACCATGTCTGGTATAATTACTAATGGTTGGATCAAGCACTATGCATGGTATAATTACTAACTTTGGTTGGCTTGGATACCACGCAGGTATACAAACAGTTTGTGTTTGGGTTCCTTGAGAGAACCGCGTATGAGCAATTGTGGTTTCATGAGTAAACCAAGTAGAGAGAAGCAGGTATGTGCATTTATGGTTCCATAAGTGAACAAAATTGACCTTTTATAATGTTATGTATGTATGTTGAATTCTTGAGTGGTCTAAGTTACCTGAAAGTTGATTTTATCTCAGATATGGCTTGTATACGATCATATGGACCATGTTTCATGTCAAGATTAGGTCAAGGTAAGGACTAGGAGTCCAGGCTATGTTATGCTAGTGTTTTTAATGGTATATCTCTTCGTCATTGAAATTGTGGTTGCTAAGTTAAGAAGAAGGGTATGTGCATAGTTTAAGTGTTGGGATTGGTTAGGTGGTCTAGTGTTTTTAGAACTTATATAATAATGGAGATATGATTCAAGATGGATAAGTTGGTCTAGGACGCGAGTTTCAGGTACTATTCCAAAAGGGCTAGGAAGTTGGCATGGGAACTTAAGAGAGAGTAGTAGGTTAGTCTATAGGGATAGGGGTGGACTTGTATTCATGAATCTCTATGTGGTAGAAGGGTTCGGCTATGATATGACATTATGGTGGAATAACATGGAGGCATGGGATCAAGGTGCAGTAGTTTATTGGCATTATACTTGGGAGAGTAAAAGCATATGGATAGAGGCTTGGGGGGTTTAACCTTCATATTTCATTTCTTTTCAGATCATTTATATTATTTTATGTGGTAGGTTCAAGTTGACCAATGATGTCTACTAGTACGTGTTGTTTGTATAGCTACTACTCTTGCTATTGATTAATAACATTTCAAAGACACTTCATCCAATTCTAAGCGTCAACGATCCTTAATCAGTATAAAACCCAACTAAATGAGTTGGGGTTGAATTCCACAGGGAGCGGTACGTGTTTCAGATTCAATTGGAAAGTATGAACATGGTCAAATCAGTCATAGGAATAAAAGTTATCGAATAAAGACATCATTCAAATTAAGAGGTGACACGAATGTCAAATGGGGGGTTTTGATTATCAACTAGAAACGGCAGTCACAACAATACGAAATAACAATAATGAAACAGGTTCTTAGGATGTGATCGATTATAGGCTAATATAGACATGTGGTAATTGCAACTATTAGAAAATAGCTAGATATTAGTGAGTAGGATAGGCTATAGTGGAGGTAAATTTTCTCTCGAACAATTTACCCTAAATCAAGTGATTTCTCTCAAACATCAACAAGCATGCAAAATAAGACCAGCCCACACCTTAGTCCATTCACTCTCTCGAGCTGAATGTGTGCGATTGAGTTTAGGATTTACTCTCTCGAGCTGAACCCATGTCAACCCAATACCCACAAACCATCAATCAATAATTTTAGTCCTAAAACCTCTCTCTCGAGCAAGCCAAGAACACAAACATAGAACTGCATTTGCAACTACAATTCTAAAATTAAACCAAAATTAATGATTGAACTCACTTTTAAATAGCATTGAAACTAACAATTAGCATTACTCATAAGCTAAATCAACCCATAATCACATAATCACACCCCAAGAATTGGGGTTTTAGCTAGACATCATAAAAAGGTAAAAACCGTTACCAAATTGATTATCCATCAACTGGGTAAAGGTGATTTTGTCCTTCCAATGCTCCAATTTGAAGATTCTCAAAGACCCACTTCCAATTTCTCAAAAGTGAATTTCTTCAATCCCTAAAAGCTAAAGAAAACTAGAGAAAACTGTCTCCAGGTGCTCAAAATTTCACAATAATGTCTTAAGATATAGATAAAAGATACTAAACTAAAATGTTCAAAAATGTATTTATAGTCGCCGAAAATAAGCTATGAAAGCTCATTCAGTGAAGTAAGTCGGGCTCGCCGAACCACTCGGCGAGCCGCCTTTTGGTCTCTTCCATCGCCCTTATGCCTTGGCACTCAGCATCCTCAATGTCTGTAACTTTGGGTGATCTATCAATGCATCGCAAAACTACTCAGCGATCCGCCGATTGCTCCTTTCTCTCGCTGACTTGGTTCCTTCCCTCAAGGCTTGGCACACTGGACCTTTAGACGGTTAGATGAGCCACTCGGCAACACGCCGAGTGCTCTTGGCGATCCTCAGGCTCACCCATCTTCATTTCTTCAGCCTGTTTTGTTCCTTTTTGCTTGTTAGTGTGCTTGCTTTGTTCCTCAATCCATGTACCAAAAAATCAAGGGCTTTACATCAGTTATTGACACAAATTAAGCATTTGAGGACACTAAATCTATATAAACAATTCCCTAAATGAGTCCAAATCTTGAACTCATCAATTATGCAGCTTGGCATAGTCTTGTTGTAGGATCAATTATGTTTCATAGGTGAAGATGATGGTAATCTCCAACAACTTCCATTTTCCTTTTTTTTATTGTGGGAGTCGTGTCTTATTTTCAAGTATAGATTATACTCTTTTAGTAGCTCTTGTACCTATTAACATAGTTCTTTGGGGAGGATTTTTGGTTATTTATTAAAGGTTTTCATTAAAGTTGATGTTTTCATAAATCCTTAAGGTATTAAAGGAGTTTCGCAGTACTTGTTAATTTCCACACTGCCCATTTTTTTTAAAATTAGGTGGTATATGTGTTAGAATAAGTGCTAGCATGGCCCACTAGGTTGGATCATGATATCTATTCTTTGAACTTTGCCTATAAATTCTAAGACCTAGTAGTTGTGATGGTCACAAAAAACTTTTTCAATGTCATTTAAATTTGAAGATGGATCCATCATGAAAGGAATCTATTATTTTCTTTCCAAATTGCTGAAAGGAAAAAGGGTACAAAACTAGTTTGGATGTCGAAGCCATTAATAAACGTCCACGTTTAAATACTCTAAATCGATTAAAGCATGAAAGTAATATTTAACCATGAAAGCACCTGAAAAAGTTAGACCAAACACAATATGATCATGAATTAGGGAGAACTAAGGAAGATATACATTAGCTATTTGCATGCGCACAACAATAAAAAGCTCGAAGGATAGAGAAAAGAAAATCTATAATGATCAATCTTAGTATACACATTCTGACAATTAAAGAGGCTTCAAATGAATTAGAGATTTGATTTATTTCAAAATCATGCCATAATTTTATATGTTCTCCTTTCGCTGGCTTTCTTTTAAGGCCTTTTCGACAAAAATGATAAAGATATAGGGTATTTTTGCATATGAAAGAAGCTTTAAAATAATGTTTCAATATTGAGAAGATAGAGGTCGAGAAATATGTGTAAAATTTAAACATTCAAGAATACACTTTTTTTTATGTAGCAAAAAAGTTGGAAAGAAAATTAAAGCAACTGAAAGCCTCATAAGCTAATAAATTTAGTACTTAAGCAGAAATTGACATCTCAAAGATTTCAGCTTATATTAAATCATAACAAAAAAGGCACCAAACAAAAAGGTCAAAATCATAAGCTTTCAATTAACATACGACAACAAACTAAATAAGAAAAAAATTCAAGTTGGAATGGACCATGTCAGTTGTCTAAGATATAACCCGATGACTAATATTCAAAAAGACAATAAAAGATATGTTTATCATAAAAATCATTTAGAGAATTTTATGCCACCGTCTTTTGCATGTCAAGCAACTAGATCCGGAATGATGCCAGGTTATCCACCAAAGCCAATCAACTAAAATGAGACATAAGAAATTATGTGTACTAAAACAAGACTTTCTTCAAATCACTCTTTTTCATAAAGGACAAGTGATACTGATCTTCAGCCACTTCCATATGCAACGATAATGAAATTCATGACCACAACTAAGTTTTCCAAGTTCTCTCCCGACTTCATAAGTATCCTATACACAATCAAACATGAAATAATATAATAGAATCAGGTTGTGAACAAGTTTAAAAGTTAAAAGGGTAGTTCCTAAGTTCTGTGCTCCTTACCAAGCATATGCAACATGAATCATTATAATCATTTGGCTATGTTAGTTGATACTTGCGATTCATTAGAAGTGTAGAAAGTTTCATCTCTATAATGCATTCAGCTACAAAAAGCAACTAAAACACAAACCATCCATAATTTAAGAAAATATTAGATTATTTAGTGTAATCGCATCACGTGTTCATGCATTATATTTTGATACATTACCTCAGAAGAAATAGTCTCCAACAATGGATTAGTATTGCCAGGTTCATCATTTTCATCATCCTGTCATTTTGAACTCTCAGTAATAATAGACTCATTTCTCTTACCATCTTAACCACAAATTTTGAGAAAGGTATGTATGAAAAGAAAATTATACATTTCACTGTGCTACATAAAACAAATAACATATCCAACATATCAAGATTACTTTTGACTACCTTATATTCTGAATGACATGTTTTATTGTTTTTGAATTGCCAATTAAAACAAACAATAGCTAAGAGAATGGATATGATCTGACATAGTAAAACAAAGCAACCTAAGCTACTCCCTCACATAATATGGACTGGGGCAGTCATTTAGTAACATGTAGAGATCATGGGAGAGTTCTTTGTCGTGCTAGGTCACTAACATATCTTTTCTTATCTTTATTTAACCCCAAAAATATATTGGATGAAAATGAATTTTTTGATGAAACCCTTCTTATTAATTTTTGACTGTATGGAATCTCCCTAGTTAATTTACTATTTTTGATAATAAAAAAAGTGTTTTCTTTACTACTGTTATTATTTTAACGACCTAGAAACTTATAGAACATTGACGTGTATTGAAAATATAGTGGAAACATGAGTAGATTTGTAATGAGTACTAGATTGACATTCTCTAAAATAAGACAGTCAACTCATATACTAAATATACAAAGTTCTCAATCCTCATATCTTGTGTCAAAGTGTAGTGTAGTCTGTTGAGATTTTGCCTTACCGAAAGAGTGGGAAATTATGAAAATAAGGAAGAACAACTGGAATTAATGACACACACCTTGATGTTTAGTCTTCTAATATTGTCTCTTAGTTTTTCAAAAAGTCTTTTAGGATTCTATAATACATGTATCTAGTTATTTATGCAACACCTTTGGTTTTACATTTTTATTAGTATAAATAAAGATGTAACTGATGATTTTATCTCAAGTTTCCTTAAGTAGCCTATATAAAACTTGAGCATTCGCTAAACAAAGCACCTTCCTATATTTCCTACAAATGTGTATCAGAACACTTTTTTGTTCTTAATCTGTGGTTAGGTGAAGAAAATAATATGGCATCAAAAAAATGAAGGGGATGATTCATCAATTGTTCTTACTCCATTTTTTGAAGGAAATGACTTTGAATACTAGAAGATAAGAATGAGAACACATTTGAAAGCTGAACGTTTGTGGACTATTGTTGCAAATGGCTATGAAGAGCCAGAAAACAATGGTGAATGTTCAGTAGCAGAGATGAAAAATATTTGAGGCTAAGTATTGTCAACATGCAAAAGCCTTGAGAAAAATTCAATTGGGAGTCTTAAGAGCATATTTTGTAGAGATTGCTACTTGTGACACTGCAAAGTAAGATTGGGAGTCTCTGAAAGTTGAGGTGTATGGTGAAGAAAAGATATGCACTATAAATCTTCAAACTCTTAGAAGAGATTTTCAAAATTTGAAGATGATAGAATTTAAAAAAAATAGATGAATATTGAACAAGAGTCATCAATATTATCAATGAAATGAGAAATCATGCGGATACTATTTTGGACTAACAAGTTATAGAAAAGATTCTAATTAGTGTTACAGAAAAGTATGAGTACATTGTTTCTATCGCTGAGGAGATGAAAGATCTTTCTAAGCTTTCCACTAAAGAGATAGTTGGATCATTTCTTGCAAATGAGAAACGAAGATTTTTTCGTGAAGATCAACCCAAGGGGATGGATTTCCAATCCAAAACCAATGAGAATTCTCAAAATTTCTCAAAAAATCAACAAAAGAAGAATTACAATCCAAAAAAAAGAACCGGGATCATGATGGTTCTTCTAAGAAGGTTGAAGAAAATGATGAGAAAAGTTCTAGTCTATTTTATAAAACAAAAAGACTAATCACAATGCAGAAAAATGTTGGTAGAAAGGCAAGCCCCAATGTAAATTTTGTAAACAGTTTGGCCACATTGAGAAGGATTACTAGAACAAGCAATGGAAGAAAGCAATTTTTTGTGAAGAATAGGAGGAAAAAATGGAAGAAAACTTTTTTCGCTTCTCAATCTAATGCTTCAGCAAAAAGTAATGAATTGTATATTGATAGCGGTTGTAGCAATCACATGACTAGAGATGAAAAGGATTTCCTCTCAATTAATAGTATCATCGCTACTGAAGTGAGAATGGAGAATGGAGCCTTAGTTCATGCAAAAGGTAAAGGCACCATTTCGATCAACATAAAAGGGAGCGGTAAGCAAATTCATGATATTCTTTGTGTTCCTGACTTGGAAAATTTTTTCTTAGTGTTGGTTGACTCATGGAAAATTGTTATTCTCTTGTGTTTAGAGATAATTATTGCAAAATTTCTGATAAAATTAAGCCAAATCAAGTTATTGTTGAAGTAGAGATGATAAAAAGAAATTTTTCTGTACAATTTCATTAAAATGCATTCAAAAATAAAGTTGTAGATGATTCATGGCTTTGGCACAAAAGATTTTGTTACTTGAATTTTCATGGTCTGAAACTTCTCAAGCAAAAAGCCATGGTGTAAGGCCTTCCTAAGATACATACTGAGATTAAGGTAGAGATGACTTATATCATATCTTTAGACGTGTCAAATAAAGAAGAGGATGAGGAAGAGGAATAGAAAGATGTCCCTCAAGGGGGAGAAATCCCAGATTCAGATGATGAAGAACCACCTCGAAGAGAAACAAAAATATTGAGTGACATTTATCAAAGATGCAACTTTACCAGTGTTGAGCAAGAAAATTATGAGTAGGCAATAAAATATGATGTTTGGAAGAAAATCATGGTCGAAGAAATTCAGACGATTGAGAAAAATAATACTTGAAAGTGTGTGACTATACCCAAAGAAAAAAATTGTAAGTCTAAATCGGATTTACAAAACCAAACTCAATCAAGTAGGAGATATTCCATAGCACAAGATCAAGGCAAAATTCATTTGCATTATTGCCGATACGAGAACAACTTGATGACATCTTCACCAAAGCGCTTCCTAGAGAAAAGTTTTTCAATCTTTTAGAATGCATTGGAGTTGTCAAGCAAATGCATTAATGGGGAGTGATGAGATTAATGCATTCGCACCTTGATATTTTACTGTATTAGTTTGTCAAGAAGTCATTTAGGATTCTTTAAAACATGTATCTAGTAAATTGTGATACATGTATTTAGTTATTTGTGCAAGACTTTTGGTTTTACATTTTTATTAGTATAAATAGAGATGTAATTGATGATTCTAATCATTTTCAAGTGGCCTTAATTAGCCTCTATAAAACTTGAGCATTCTCTAAAGAAAGTATTCTACTTTTATATTTCCTACAAAAACTTATTCTCTTTCAGAAAAGGGAATATAATCTTTTATTGTGCTTTCAACCTGCCGAAATGGAAGGCTTTGCACTATATCTAACTAGAAAATATTCTTTGGGTGTAAATCAAAAGTCCTTTCACTTAGTGCTTCTCCCTTTTCTTAGAAGATGATCCCTTTGATCCGGTGACTCTTCACAAGATGAGACTCAACCAAATAGTCCTGCTCCACAAGTGCAACCTAAAATATATTTTTCAATCTGTACTAGAAAATCAACAATAGGGTCTATCACTTTTTCCTATATATTTTCCTCATAAAAGGGTTCTAACCCACTTTCAAGCTCTGTTCAATAAGAATTATCATCGAAAAGCATAGGACGGAGCTTTAGGATTAGAGACGGTTGGTTAACGCTTGACTTGAAAGATCCTAAGTTTCCCCTAGAGTATTCTTTGAAGATAGTTGGATAGGAAGTGCTAGGAAGAACAGGGTTGGATAGGCATGGCTGGGAGGAAGATTGACGGGTTGCTCCATTGTAGGTTGACTTCCATCAAAATTATCATTCATGTGCAAGCTGGTGCAACCTCCTACCAAAGGGACGAGTGAAAGAAGAGGACAGATAAACACTTCTAAATCAAAGAGCCTAAGAAAATCACGTAAGGCATGGAGTAAAAAACCTTTGACACTCTCTATAATAAGGTAAGGATCAAAGCTAATCAAATAAGACAAGATACCAGTAGCAAAAACCATAATAGAAAGGAGAATCATAGAACGAATGAAATATGGAGACAAGGGGTGACGTATGTTCATGAAAAAATATATTTCTTTATCCATTTTGCTCCCCCTTCCCCATGAAAAAAAAGAGAGAGTGTTTATTTTTTTTGGTTGGGTTAGTTTGTCCAACCAAGAAAGGCATGGGGCATGGTAACTAAAGACTTAATTATCTTTAACTTTTTATTATTTTGTCAACTAAGTTCTTTTATTAACATATGATATTAACTGGCCAACTCACAATTGTAAGCTCTATAGTAAAGTGTAGAATGGTGTGCTTAGTGTAATCAGGGGTTGGATTCAAAAAAATTTGTACTCGACATCCTAATCTCTCATCAGGCAACTATATCGAGCTCATTGAACATTCAGTTTCTTTTTTAATTTTTGTGTCGTTGAAATTATCTCAATTGAGCTATCACTTCCTTTAGAGAAATCTCTTATTCCTATTCTAAAATTCTCCAAAAAATAACTAGAGTGAGGCTTATCTTGAAGAAGATTTCAATGTCATAGCTTCTTCCTTCCCTGCTCGCTCTGTTATTATTTGAAATCTAGTTTCACCACTCTACCTCACTACGGTCACCCTGCCGGAGAATATTACTGGTCTACCTTCTGCTGTATTACTACCTTATTTTATCGTGCCAAAAGAAACTAAAAGAGTATTTTACTGCTAATCTGGTAACCATCTAGCAGTATTTTCTATTTCTTTACTTACTTATTTTACTTTCTGTTTGGAGTTTTATCTTATGATGTGTACCTCTATCTTTGAAAAAGTAGAGGAGGGGAACTAGTTTAGGAGTCTAATTTTTTTAATCTTTGAAAAAGTACTCTTTCTTGTTGTAGAAAGAGAAATATCATTTTACAAACGACTTTGATTCATTAAGATGAAAACTTCACATAGAAAATATATGTCATGTATATTTATTAGTCTATTATTTATGGGTTTTATGGTCCTCCATGTATTTTTATACGTGTGATTTTTGGTTTATGAGTTAGAAGAGCTTGAAATTTTAGTCCTACTTATTAATACACTACCAAACAAAAGTGGTTCTCCTTCTCTTATGAGAGATAAGTGCTTTCTCTATGGCTAATTCTCTTTAACTAAAAATGCATATCCTTATCATAAATCGTCCTTTCTTATGTCATAAAATTTTACTATTAAAGAAGTTTAGTATTGTTAAAATAGGAAGAGATCAAACTAACAGGTGAAATCATACTAGATAAAGTGTGTATAATACTGACCTCTATTACAATGGGGTCATCTCTGTGACTGCCAGCCTACATGTCAACTTCAACTGATGAGACGTACGTAATAATATGGAAAATGCAAATGATAATAAGTGCAATTATTAATATTCAATTACAATCTACAAAACATGGATATTTGTTTTGGTAGGTCATCTTATGAACATAGACCCACTTTCATGCCGTAACACAACTAAAACTTATACACTAAGCTGCATAAGCTCAAGTACCATTGTATAAAAAATTAAAGTGGTCATTAATCACTAAAATATAATGAATGCTTACGAAAAAAAACTAGTGATTGCCAATACCATTGATATTATCTTTTACATGCTAGAAATTAAAGTGTAGATCCAGATTAACCAAATAAAATGGAAGAATGTATCAAAAGGGACTTATGCTAGAAGTATATGTATTCTCACTAGAGCATCGCAAAAATTAATAGAAAAAAAATTATAGCTAAGTAATTGTGTGATATTAACATCTTCAAGTATACAAAATGTTTACTAACAGAAGAATTTATACATATAAAAAAAAGTGTGAACTTAGAAACACTAAGCAAAACATATGGATCTAATAGTATTAAATCAACATGTAATCTGAACTTGAAAATCTAGGAATAAATCGAGTTGTATCTTAACCAATTATCATAACATTTTTATGAGAATACCTTTTCAAGAAAATGACGTGAAGATCTAATAAGCATGATTTCATACAAAAAACAAAAGAGGTGGCTCAAATAATTGAATATGTGAATCAAAAGTTCTACCAATCATTACGTAGAAGAAAAACTATCAAAAACATGATGATACACCAAGCATGTGGATAGTTGAGATGCAAGTAAGCTGGCGTAGAAATCAATATTAAAAAAGTGAATGAAAGCCAAAATTCATCTATTTATCCAAAGAAAAATTCTATCATAAGTCAAACATTAAGACAAAACAATAAAAAAATCTAATGTCATTGATGCTTCATCTCTTTCCCCAAATACACTGAATTCTTGTGCAAAACCAATGAAACAAGCAAGGTAAATGAAAATCAAGAAAGTTGGTGCTAATAAATAATCATAATAACCACCAAAATTGTTCGATTGCAAACAAAAAATAGAACCAAATTGAGATTGCATACAATTCCTAGCTTCTCATTTTCAAAACTGAATTCAAGATCTTGTGTCTAAACTTCTCAAATTAAAAATTAATTAATTACATACATTTCGTGTGTGCATGTTCAATCTCAAATAATTATTCTCAGACCAAAAAAAAATCTCACACAAAAAAGAGAAAGAATTAAGACTCACCATTTTCACAAGAAAGCGAAAATAGAGAAATCGTTGCTATGCAATGAAAATGAGCAGTCAAAGGGGGTGAATGTTCAATATATACTAATAGAATTGATTGCAACAATTTTATCTTCAAATTAGGATAGAAAGGTAATTGATTACTCCCTATGTTTTAATTTATTCATCTTAATTTCCTTTTTTAGTTTTTTTTAAAAAAGAAGATGTCATGACCAAAAATTCGGGGTCATGATGGCACCTACTAAAACCCTTGAATAGGTAAGCTTAACACTTAGCCCGAAATCAACGATAATGAGCCTAGGCAATAGGCGAGATAGAAAGAACCAAAATACAATAATACAAGAAGAACAATAGAAATAAGGATATATATATATAAACCCTTGAACAAGGACAATATACAAGATCTCACCCAAAACCTGGTTAGTGTCGATGCAAAGCTACTTCAAAAGGAGAATACAAATTAGGCATAAATGAAAAATACATAAGTTGTCTCTAAATTCAAAAGGCAAGCCAAAAACTATATATAAAAGGAGGTGCATCAACTCTAATCACTAATAAGCTCACCCTCTATCTCTACGATGTCAACAACAGCAGTACGAGAATCTCTTCAAGCGACCAGAGATTAGATATGCATCAGGAAAAAATATGTAGAGTGCAGTATGAGTACCAAAAAAACAATAACTTAGTAGGTATCATAGAATGATTGAGATTGCAATTTGAATAACAAGATAAACAGCAAGTAAAACAAAGTATAAGGGTGAAAGTAAAGGCATAATTAGACATGCATCGAGGTAAATCTCACTAAGGAAATAATTAAAAAAATAAAGGTTATTAAACCAAACTGGACTCATATAAACCCAGAAGACACATACAATGGTATCATAGTTGTAAAGTAAACAAATAATAACCCGATCGAACTCTCATAAGCCCGATGGGTACACTCAAAAACTATACTACGAGGCAAAATTATGAAATGAACCTCAACACCTTGATCCTAGAATCTCTCAAAATCTTATATTGGAATGGCTAGTTCTTACCAGAATCTTACATCGAAAAACCTTATCAGAACCTAACACAACCCAAAATCTTACATCAAAATTGTTACACCCCGGATTTGAGAATGGGCAAAGTTTCAATTTTTAGAAGTTGTAGGTATCATCTGACAAAGGCTGCCCAAGGCCCGTGGATGGGACCACGGACCATAGGTGTAGTCCATGGTTGGTCACCCCAAATAAGACTCAAAAGCCTAGAACCACAACCTGACTAACGAATCGTTGGTGGGGCCATGGTCCATGGTCGAGGGTCCGTAGTTTAGGACCCCTAAATTAGGTTTCTGATGATAGACTATGGTGATGGAGGACGAACTGCCGGTCAGTCCATGGTTCGTTGGTCAGGGGCGACAATGGTAGGTCGACATTTATTTTCAGGGGCAGTTAGGTTTTTTCCTAATTAGTCTAGCCTAATACTATGTCATTTTACCCTTCACTAAGACCCCTATATAAGTATTTTAACCCCTAAATTTCCCCAGTAGAAATCATTCTCTCAAATTTCTAAAAGAAGAACAAATCTCCTCTCCAAAATATCTCTCTGTAGAAAGCTTGAAGAAGACGGATTAAACCTAGGATTTCAAGTCTAAGTCTCTATTCCTCCATTGAAGATAAGCAATTGGATTTGAGGTATGACAGTTTTCATACATGGATTCCTTCCATTCATGGAGTTCCTAAATTCTCCTACATTCAAAGTAAGAAATCTCCAATTGAGTTAGGGTTTTTTTCAATTTCCATGGATTCTCTTTATTATAATTTAAATGATTTAATTATGATCTCTTATGCATGAATTGATGAAATACCATGATTTTATGATGATTCCCCTATGAACCCATGTATGCCCATGTTTTTCAACTTATGAGCATATAATGTGGGTCTTGCATTATGAAGGAATAGTTTTATGAAATCAACCATGAATTGATAGAATTATATGAATTTATGATTGAATCCATATCTAACCCATGATTTCTAAATTTTGATGATTAAAAGTGGGTTTTGAACCTTGAAAGATGAATTATGGAATTATGCATGTCTTATGAAATCTATGCAAATGTTTTAAGGATGATTTAATAGTGACGTATCAATGATGATGTTGTTGTTGTGTTGTTGAAAGGATTTCTCATAAACAGATAAAAGCATGATGTGAAAGGTTTTCTCACATAATAAGGATTCTAAGGTTGAAAGGTCTTCTGACATAATTGAATCAAATATTAAGAGCTATCATAATGAAACCTAGTTTGGATTGGCAAGATGGCGTGCCCTTCCATGGATAATAAGAACAAGTAAGAAATGACTATTCTGTGCGATTTATGCTTAGCATCGAGAGGCTATTGAGATGGAAGCTCTCCCGTTAGTAGAGGTCGGGTTTCTAGAAGCAATCTTATTATCCCTTACCTATGTGCCCCCATAGGATGATTGTCTAGATAGACATTAGCTAGTGGATCCACTTAAGCTAGAAGTTCATGGTCCTTACCTTGGCAAGTAGGACAAGCCTTTTCGGTGTGGGAGACACCGGGGGATCATGTTATATATCACACGGTCTCTATGTTGATTAAGGCAACACCCGATAATAATAATGAACTAAGTTTACTTCAAGGAGTATCTCACATGTGTTCAAAGGCTTTAAATGATGTTATCCTGCATTGACCATGTTTTCTGATTTATGTGTTCTAACCCTTTTTATATCATGTTTTAGATTGGTCAATTGCATGTCATGAAATGTCCTCTTTTGGAATGATTTAAATGTTTTATGCATAGCTATCATACTTGGTACATTGGTTTTTACAAACGCATATTATTGCCTACATTTTCCCCAAATGTAGGTTCCGATAGTCAAGATTTTCAGTTTCATGGCTAGTGGTCGATTGCGAGGTTCCTGAGCTTTGGTGAGTCCTCATAATTTGAGGACATATTTTCATTGTTCTTAGTTTCTTTCTTATTTTATGTTTTGGACATGATGTATTGCCCAATTTCATTCTATTGTATTAGATGGCTATTGAGACAAAGTGTTTAAACTTCCATTTTACATTTATAAACTTTGGGACTTGAAATGTTGTCTTTAACTCTTTTATTCTATTTCTTATGTTATAAATGCTAAGTGGCTTGTATGAGGTCTCTCAGGGTCCTATACGCCATGTTACATTTAGGGTGTACCCCTGGATCGTGACAAACTTGATAATTAGAGCACAAGGTTTAGAATGTTCCTAGGATGTCTCGTAAGCCACGTCTAGTAGTGTCTTGTTCATAAGTGTGAAGTGTGTCACATTTATGAATGATAGGTTACAAGATGTTTAGGAAACTCAACTTCTTTCATTACTCTTAAGTCGTGCGATAGAGTTTAACTCTATATGGTCTCTCTCTTAATCCTTATCCTATGCTCTATAGGACATGGCTACTCGAAGAGCTTATGCTAGAAGGAATGTGAGAAAGAATGAGGAACAAAAATCTCCTCCCCAAGCTCCTCAAGTTCTGGTCGATCCTTTGGCTGAGAAAGTGACTAATGCGGAGTTTAGAGTTGTTTTCAAGTATTGGGTCAAGCCATGATGGTCCAAGCCAATAGGGAGTTTGCGGTTCTTGTGAACCCAATTATGGGTACGGTGGCATCTAGAGTGAGGGAATTCACTAGGATGAATCCTACAGAGTTTCAAGGTTCTAAGGTTGAGAAAGATCCTCAAGAGTTCATTGATGAGGTTTACAAGGTGTTGATGATCATGGGAGTGACACCGGTGGAAAAGGCAGAGTTGGTCGTTTATCAACTTAAGGGTGTTGCAAAAATTTGGTTCAATCAATGGAAAGAAGGGAGACCAGAAGATACGGTTCCTCTTGATTGGGAAAAGTTTAAGGCTGCTTTTCTTGATAGGTTCTTTCCCCTTGAGATGAGGGAAGCAAAGGTGCTTCATTTCATTAGCCTTCGTCAAGGAGGTATGAGTGTGAGGGAATATGCTTTGAAGTTCACTCAATTGTCTAAATATGCTCCAATAATGGTTGTCGATCCAAGGACAAGGATGAGTAAGTTCATTTCGGGTGTGTCCGAAATGATGTTTAAAGAATGTCGTACCGCCGTGCTCATTAATGACATGGACATATCTCGTCTCATGGTTCATTCTCAACAGATCGAATAGGAGAAACTTAAGGAAAAGTCTAGGGAGACAAAGAGGGCTAAAATTGGTGATGGTAATTTCTCTCATGCAAGGTACGATAGACATGGTCTTCTGAGATTTCGACAAAGGTTTTCCAGTCAAGGTTCCTCCAATGCTCCCCCTAAGTTCAACAAAGATAGGGTTTCTAACCCCAAGCCTCAAGGAGGGAATGATAGTGGATCTTCATTGCCTATGTCTACTTATGCTAGGTGTGGAAAGAAGCACGAGGGTAGTGCCTTACTTGCACGGATGGTTGCTTCGGTTGTGGTAAAAGTGGTCATAAGATAAGGGATTTCCCAGTACTTACGGGTAAATAAAGAGAGGGCAAGCAAGCTCCTCCTAGTGGTTCGGGTTCCAATGCTCCCAAGAAAAATAGGTTTTATGCACTTCATACTCGTGGTGAACAAGAGGGTTCTCCCGATGTGGTTACCGATATATTGAAAGTCTTTCAACTAGATGTTTATGCTTTAATTGATCCCGGTGCTACCTTTTCTTTTGTGACGCCATATGTGGCTATGAGGTTTGATGTTCTTCCGGATGTGTTGTTAGATCCTTTTTTATCTCTACTCATGTTGGTTATTCTATTGTGGCTACGAGGGTCTATAGAAAGTGTCTAGTTTCCTTGTCTCATAGAGTTACTCTTATTAACTTGGTAGATCTTGATATGCTAGATTTTGATGTTATAATTGGTATGGATTAGCTTCACTCATGTTATGCCTCTATTGATTATAGAACTCGTGTAGTCAAGTTTCAATTTTTGAATGAGCTTGTCCTAGATTGGAAGGGGGGAGGGGGGGAATTCTATGACTAAGGGTAAGTGTGTCTCTTGTCTTAAAAATAGAAATATGATTTCTAAGGGTAGCATATACCATCTAGTTAGGGTGAGGGATGTGGATTCCAAAACCCCTACTCTTGAGTTGGTCCCCATTGTTAATGAGTTTCCAGAAGTGTTCTCATCTACCTAGAATCCCTCCAGAAAGGGAAATAGACTTTGGTATTGACCTTCTCCTAGATACGCAACATATTTCTATTCCTCCTTACCAAATGGCTCCGGCAGAACTAAAGGAGTTGAAAGAACAATCAAAAGATTTGTTAGGTAAAGATTTCATTCGACCAAGTATCTCTCCATGGGGTGCCTTAGTTTTGTTTGTTAGAAAGAAAGATGGCTCTCTTTGTATGTGTATTAACTATCTTCAGTTAAACAAGGTGACCATTAAGAATAAGTATCATCTTCCAAGGATAGATGATGTCACACCCCAAGCCTGCACCCTGGGTGGGACTGGTACTCGAGAACCATTATTGGCCCCAAGCAAACCCTTGGCCTAGCTAGACTCTCGGAAGATTTACTCAACATAAAATGAATGAATGAAATAACTTGAATGTAGTAAACGAAACATTCAACTGGCCATTAAGGCAACTCATGTATTATAATCAAAACAACTTAAATGAACAAGACCAAAGAACTATAGTTATTTGTCTATGAAGCCTCTAAAGCTGTGAAGATGTCGGGACAAGACCCCCGATTATCCTAACAACTGAAAATGCTAAAAACATGAAAAAGGGATCCTCTAGAAAGAAAGGAGGCTCACCAAAGACTCTGAATGCTCAACTGGATCAACAAGGCGCTAGATGTTGATCTTGATTACCTATATCTGCATCATAAAATTATGCAGGTCAAATGGTGTCAGTACATTGAATGTACGAGCATGCGAGGGGAAAGCTAAACATGACATAAACTTGAACTACATTCTGAAAGAAACACTTACCTCAGCTTTACTCAACTCATGGATACTCAAATCAATGCATAAATAAACAACAATAAAAATACAGTTTATATAAATCATTTGAATCAGTAGATAGAAACTCAATGTATTGAACAATACAATAACAACTCAATTTATATATAATAATGTATAATATAACTCTGTGAGAGTTTTTTCTAATCGACAACCATCACTATGAGCTATGTGATGATACAGCGTCTCACCCACGCTGCCAGAACTGTCCTATAACGTTTTGTGATATAGAACACCTCGACTAAGTGGATCTACTAGTCTATGCTAAAAAGCATTAAGGAATCATCTAAAATAGCTACATGATTTATGGAGACTTAAATTATTATGAACTCGTCCCCATATTGGTGCTCAATACTACTCCCAAAATATACTCAGCTCATATGTTTAAAAAACATAACTCTTTCACGGTGGTTTGAGGTTATTACTCAAAAATCTTATCTCTTAAAAGAGAAGGAACTCAAAACTACTCACGAAAACTCATTTGGGAATCGATGTTTCCTCTCATCTTAAATGTGAAAACATTTGCTCTTCGGAAGTACTTAGTCCCCACATTACATTTTATAAAGGATGAACTCTGCTCTACTCTTTCTCAAACTCAATGCTTAAGTCTTTAAAACAATTTTAAAACGATTGTAAAAGACTTTTGAAAGACTCTAAGAACTCTTTTGACTTAACTCTTAGATGTACCTTGAATTTCAATGATTCAAGGGTTATGATCTCATGTTATTGATGATCTCTTGATGCTTAAACATACCTTAGAGTGTAGAAAACATAGGTATGATTCGAGGGAACTCAAGCGGAAAGAAGTAGGAAAGGGTAGAAGACCTAGCGACCCTGGCGTACAAAATGGTGCAGGGCGCCAGACCCTATCATGCAGAACCTGGGTTGGGGAGCACTGGGTGGCCCGGCACCCCAGAGCCCACCCTACAAAGCACTACCTTTGGTGCATTGAGTGGTGCGGTGCGCCAGCCCCCTACCGAGAAAACCAACAAATTTTCTTGTTCATTTTTCGACCCTAAATTGTCTAGATTCGATTGGTTTCTTCCCCAAATACTTAGATTCGAATACCTAACCAAAGTATACAACAATCTACTAAAAAAAACCTTAAATATCGTCAAATCATATGAAGAAACCCTCCAAAACCCAACAATCAAGATTTAAACGAAACTTCAACAAAATTCATCAAGAACTCATATTTTCTACCTTCAAGAATGTAAATACGCTGAATTTAATCATGATTGGCGCGTGGGTGAACGAACCCAATGCTATGTGATCTCACATACCTCGTAGGGATTAACCATGGGTGAAATCTAAAGAATGCGACAAACTTTGGCTTTTCTCTTCTTTTCTCCTCTTTTCTCCTCTCTCAAAGCTCTAGCATAATTTTGTAAAGCGTAAACTGAACCAAATCAGTTTATACCCCAATTTAATTACTAAAAACGAATTAAACTAATTGGATAGGGAAAAGACCAAAATACCCCTCTTAAATTCGGGTGACTTTTCTTAACTGGACAGTCCAATTTCAAACAAGAATATCTCCCTCACATGAGCTCAAATATTAGCAAACTTGGTGGCGTTGGAAATATAATTCAAAGAACTTTCATTTGATATCTTGTAGCCCACCTAACTAATCATGTACTAAGAGTTATGGTCGTTTGAAGTTGACCCAAAACTCATACTTAACATAACTTGCCAAATTTCAGATTTTCATTCTTTCCAAAAATAGTTCTTTTTAATTCGAGCTCTTTCAAATAACAGGGTGTTACAGTATCTCCCCCTTGAGAACATTCGTCCTCGAATGAGATTACTCTTAGTAGGCTTAGGGTGTAACATCTAACATTCAGCTCAAACACCTGATATACTGTGAGTTTACGGTATTTCTAATACATTTCACTTACAAGTTGTGTGTGCCTAGGGCCTTTTTTATATTGGTTTTTATGTGTTTTAATCATATTTTGCAGGAAAGATGTTTAGGCGCGGAAGTACAGAGACAGCTGAAAGAAATGCAGAAAAAGGGCATTCACAGAGGTGATCTACGGACCATAGGTCCATTCACGATCCGTAGATCAGCAGACAAGGTATGGAAGACAAATCAGGGAAATCTGACCAAATGTGGAACCACGGTGGCCATTGACGGTCCGTAGATTGATCTACGGACCGTACTGTTGATCCGTAGATTGATACTGAGAGGGTTCCAGTATCTGATTGTTGAAGATTCTAAGTGTGGAGCTACAGAGGGGATTGCCGGACCGTAGACCCATCAACGGTCCGTATTGCTAGTCCGTCGTTTGCTTCAGAGGATCTGATTTTTGGAAGCTGAAATATTTTCTAAGTCCTGGCTGACGGAAGGGACTTACGGACCGTAGATCCATCGATGGTTCGTAAGTCAATCTCGTGGAATGAAGACGCCTACCTGAACAAACGTTCCTTAATTTGTTTCCCTTTTAATGTAGGATTTGTTTTTTATAAATAGGGCATGTAAACCTCGTTTTTGGGGGTTAGACATTATTATTCTAGTTTTACTTGGTGACTTGGGAGATTTAATTGCAAACCCTAGCAATTATTGATTTTCTAAGTTCGTTTTGTTGATTTTGGTTTTGCAATTCAAGTTGAATTTCTGGGTTTATTATTCTTTTTACGTAAGTTCATGATTTCTTCATTTAACATTATGAATTGTGTTCTTGCTATTATGGGTAACTAAACTTCACAACTAGGGTTGTGGGATCTATGAGCAATTAACAAAGTATGAATACCAAATAAGTAATTCTTGAATAATGTTTTGCATGCATTGATAATTCTTTCGTTTAGAAGTCTTTTTAACGGTGGCCAACGTTAGAACTCGCCTTGTTGCTACTTGTCGAACCAAGGAGGTAATCAATAAGAAAAGAATTATCAACATAGATTTAGTGTGATACTATCTAATAGGCTAGTGTCGATTGGTGCAAAGTAATAACCAAGTCAAACATCGATTATGATGTCTAATATGAGGTAAAGGTAAGGGTTAGTAAATTATACACACGTAGGCGGACCAAGGTGCGGGGTGAAATTCTCTAGATGCCGGACAAAGGATTTAGAGATACCTAACTTATCACTTTGCATGTAATTCACTAGAAAAGGATTACTATTATTAGGATTACTGAGTTATGAGCTTGTGGTGAATACGTATACCCTAGTTAATTTTCTCATCTTGATAACAACCGAAATTGACTTTTGTTTACTACTTACGTACTGAATTCTTACAATTTGTTGTGTAGGAAGACCAGACTTGGATCTGGATGTCATTGGATTACGAGTGTTTCCTCTGTCACTGACATGCGATGCTGCAGTATGGTTCACTGAGCTTCCTTATAACTCAATATTTACATGGGGCCAACTGGCAGATGTGTTCCGAGCGAAGTACTATCATGTGTCCAAGAAGCTCAATCACAAAGATAGGGTCAACAATTTTGTAGCATTACCTGGAGAGTCTGTGAGTAGCTCTTGGGACAGATTTACTACATTCGTAAGAGGTGTTCCAAATAACCGTATCGATGATGACTCACTAAAGGAATATTTCTATCGAGGACAGGATGATAACAATAAAGCAGTACTTGACACTATTGCCGGAGGTTCATATGGTGATTGTACATATGCACAGATTGCTGAAAAATTGGAGTGGATCTCTCGCAACAATAAAGCATGGAGCACTAGGAGGTCAGATACTAGGAGAAACACATTTGCCGTTCATAATACAAATAACAATTCTACAGATGATATTCGTGAGGAGATGGCCCAGATGAGGACCGAGTTGGGGTTGCTATTGAAGCATGTGAGCGGAGGAGCAGAAAAGGTAAATGCTGTGAATTACTTAACTAGAACTCTACCACCAGTTGAAGAGTGTTACTATGAAGAGGATGCTTATGCTGTGAATGATCAGACGGGGGGTTTCCAACCAAATGCCCAAGGATCCAACACGGAAAATTGGCGCCAAGGTCAAGGAAACCAAGGTCGGAACTATGGAAATTACAACCGAGAGGATCACTATGTCCGGGATGGGAACTTCAATCGCGACAACAACTAGAACAGGAAAAACTATGGAAATAGAAACGATCCAGTTGGACCTTATGTTCCCCCTCAAAATCGGGAATCTGGTGCTAGGGAAACTGGAAGCAATATGGCGCGTATTGAAGATATGATGCAGAAAATTATGAGAAGGTTTGATGCAACTGATGAGAATGTGAAGGAGATGAGAAGCGACTTGTCTGGTATTGGACAAAAGGTTGATGCCCACGCAGTGTCAATAAAGCACCTAGAGCAGCAGATGACCCAATTGTCTACTACTGTGAACCCACGTCAACCTGGTACTCTTCCTAGCAACGCTATTCAGAATCCAAAGAATGACGGTCATTGTATGGCAGTTACTACTCAAAGGGGTAAGCAAACCATAGATCCACCTAGGTCGTCTGTGGTGGAAGTTGAGATTTGAAAAGAAGATGATGTGATAGAGGTTAGAGAAGAGTCTGAGAATGCAACAGAGAAAGAAGCGGAGATATCTCAGAAAGTGGCCCCCATACCTAGACCTCCACCACCTTTTCCACAGAGGTTAGTGAAGAACCTTGAAGATGGTAATTATCGCAGGTTTACTACTATGTTGAAGCATCTTTCTATCAATGTTCCTTTGATAGAAGCCTTGGAGCAAATGCCTGGGTATGCGAAGTTTATGAAAGACATGGTGACAAAAAAAGGTCTGTGAGCTTTGAAGATGATGATAGATTGCAGCATTGTAGCTCTATTGCTACAAGATCTCTTGTGCAGAAGAAAAAAGACCCTGGTGCTTTCACGATCCCATGTACTATAGGGTTGTTACGCTTTACTAAGGCATTGTGTTATCTTGGTGCTAGCATCAACCTCATGCCCTTGTCTATTTACAAGAAGTTGGGTCTAGGGGACCTAAAGCCCACTGCAATGTGGTTGTTAATGGCCGATCGAACTGTGAAAAGGCCCATTGGTGTACTCCATGATGTGCTAGTGAAAGTGGAGTCTTTCTTTTTCCGGCAGATTTTGTGATTCTTGACTGTGAGGTTGATTTTGAGGTTCCCATCATCCTTGGGAGACCATTTCTTGCCACAGGGCGTGCATTGGTTGATATGGAAAAGGGACAGATGAAGTTCAGACTGAATAATGAAGAAGCAACATTCAATATTTGTAGGTCCATGAAGCAGAGTGGTGAGCTCCAAACAGTATCTGCTATAACTTACAGAGTGGAGACTGGGACAAAAGAGCAAATTGATGAGCGACTAGGTGTTGAGGCACTAGCAGCATTTATTATGAATTTCGATAGTGATGGCATTGAAGAGTATGATGAGTTGGTAGCCGCACTCGATAGGTATGAATATCGGCCCAAACCAAAGAAATATGAATTAGACATGAAGAATCGCGAGTCCCCACCCGCAAGACCATCTATTGTGGAGGCACCAAAATTGGAGCTTAAGGCTCTAACACCGCATTGGAGGTATGTATACTTGGGCAAAGAGAATACTTTACCGGTCATCATTGCGGCCGATTTGAATGCGGGACAAGTAGAGTGCTTGGTGACTGTGTTAAAAAGGTTCAAGCGAGCTATTGGGTGGACTATTGCGGATATCATTGGGATTCCTCCCGGTATTTGCTCTCATAAAATCCAACTCATGTCAGATCATAAGCCCAATATCGAGCACCAGAGAAGATTAAATCCACCTATGCAAGAGGTAGTTAAAAAGGAGATCATGAAGTGGCTGGATGCGGGAGTTATTTATCCCATTTCAGATAGTAGTTGGGTATGTCTTGTGAAATGTGTGCCAAAAAAAGGTGGTATGACTGTGGTTCCAAATGAAAAAAATGAGCTTGTTCCAATGAGGCCTGTTACTGGATGGAGAGTTTGTATGGATTATTGGAAGTTGAATGCGTGGACAGAAAAGGATCACTTTCCTATGCCATTCATGGACTAGATGTTGGATAGACTTGCCGGAAAGGGTTGTATTGTTTTCTTGATGAGTATTCAGGCTATAATCAAATTTTTATAGCTCCAAAAGACCAAGAGAAGACCACCTTCACTTGCCCATATGGGACTTTTGCTTTCAAACGGATGCCATTTGGGTTATGCAATGCTCCAGCTACCTTCTAGCGGAGTATGATGTCGATATTTTCTAATATGGTGGAGGACACTATTGAAGTGTTCATGGATGATTTTTCAGTTGTGGGTGATTCTTTTGATCGGTGTCTAGATCATTTGGCCGAGGTGCTTAAACGGTGTGAAGACTGCAGTCTTAATTGGGAGAAGTGTCACTTCATGGTTAAAGAAGGTATAGTGTTGGGTCATCGAATTTCAGAAAAAGGTATTGAGGTTGATAGAGCTAAAGTTGAGGTAATAGAAAAGCTTCCACCACCCATTTCAATAAAAGGGGTTAGAAGTTTTCTTGGGCATGCAGGTTTTTATAGGAGATTCATCAAAGATTTCTCAAAACTTGCACATCCGTTGTGCAAACTGCTCGAGAAAGAGAGTAAGTTCTATTTTGATTATGCTTGTCTTAGAGTATTTGGAGAGCTGAAGGAGAAGTTGGTTACTGCACCGATCATTATTTCACCGGATTGGGGACAATCGTTTGAGGTAATGTGCGATGCGAGTGGAGTGGCGCTTGGTGTAGTATTGGGTCAAAGGCGAGAGAAAATTCTTCACCCTATTTACTATGCTAGCAAAGCTCTAAATGTGGCCCAGAAGAATTATA